>OU383776.1:58138523-58193722 GCA_910950805.1 Acrocephalus scirpaceus scirpaceus
AAGTATTCATTTCTTGGCCTCAAGCAGGAGATGATGTATCTCTGAAGGGCAATGCAAGATTTATCATAATCTGTGACTCTCTTTATTTAATGAGAATAAAAATAAATACTTCAGTCTAGGTTGAATTTGGCTGGTACATTCTCTTATATTAAATATTACAACTAAAAAAATTTTCTTATGTGAGGTAGTTGCAAAGATTGGGGTATTCATAAAATGCAACAAACCCCAAGTACAGTTAAAGAGCAAATTTTTCACTAGCTCCAGCAATAATTTTGTACTGCCCACCATGACCTGGTTTAATCCCAGCATGGAGATGTTATGTGCCATGATCCATTTAAAAAAACCATTTAAACATAATTCCATATAATCTCAGATCATCCTATCAATGCATGTAGTTCATCTGGTTTCATGTTCATTCAGTGGATATCCTAAACTAGTGGGTAGCAGGTGCCTAAAATGAGATGGACAATATCAAGGAAGTGCTAAGAACTGATCTGGCACACATATAAGGTATATTGGATTTTGCAGTGGGGTTCAAAAGATTATTTTCCTTCTTGAAAAAAAGAATAATCAATACAAAAATTTCTCTCTAATAGTAGAAAAAGTAGCCCTTGGAAGATGTTCTTCTATGTCCACATCTTACTTTGAGCAATGCATGAGAGGTGGGATTCACCTGCTAACATGTATTTCTGCACCAGGGCTGTTTACACTTGTGTCTTCACAATCACCAGAGAAAATAATTTCTGTGGCACAACTGACAATCTCAAATCACATATCTAAACTGCATTGACTGGGTAATGTCCTAAACATGCCTGATCACTTTATTTCTTTCCACTGCTGTAAAAGGAACCCGGACACTGCTGTTTAGAGCTGTAGACAGGAGAAGTTGTGTGAGATAAATCCTACACAAAATGTCCCAGTCTAGCCCAAAGTATTTACTTGAAGCAAATACTATTCCTCTCTTTTAGCATCAAAAGTGAAACAAGTAAAAATTATAGGAAATGACTTAGTATATAAAGGGTAAAATTGTCTTACTCATTGTGTAAAAGTAGTGACCCAATCCAAAACAATGCTGGACTGACAGCCTGCAAGTTTTTTTCATATATTTTACCAGACAGTTTCTAAGCTCCTCTAATATCACTTACCTCAAACTGTTTTTCTACAGTGTTTTAATCAACTGTTCATTCTGATCTCATAAATTTTCTTCCTAGGTTTTAGCCTACTATATAGGCAATCGAGAGGACTGTCTGGGGGCTATATTACAACAGTGCACTTAAAAACTATTATCATAAACACAGCCACATATTTTCTGAAGTGCTTTATCCTCTGCTCAGATATAACACAGCTGTAGTGGCTTTTTTAAAAATAAAAAACCCTGACATATTCCATCAGCAACATAGACTTTCCAAGGAAACTTTTAATAATTATCAACCTTTTCTGTGAAGAAGCCTTGAAAAATATTTGAGCCTATGCCTGGAAGAATCTGATCTGATCATTCACTTGTCAGATACTAGTATGTATTTTGCCCTAGTTTCAAGAAAGTGTTAGAAAAATCTGTCAAACTGAAAATTGGATGAATTGTAGGACTATTGACAGAGAGGTTTGGGAGTTTGTGCCTCATGTATGGAGGTATCTCAGTATTATCTGAGGAAAAGACTGGCAGAGAAATTTCAGCAAGTTGATCTTGAAACTTGTGAATCCATGCAAATTAGAATAAATGAACAAAATCTGTACAAGAAGAAGCAGTGTATGATAAACAGCTGTTGAAAGGACATCAAAGAATAGCCAGAGATGCCCAGTCCTGAACACACATTTGAGAACCGTTCAAATGAAAACAAGCACATATAGTTCAAAATTAAAAAAAAAAAACCCAACCCGCCCCCCCCCAAAAAAAACAAAGTAAAAAAGAGTTAAAACAAAGAAATGACTAACACCAGGAAAAAATGATTAAAATAGAGGATATCCTTATCAATGGGTGATGGACTTAATAGATCAGAGAATAAAATATACTGTCTTGAAATGAAATTATATGATGCCTCTGCTTCTCATTTGAGTCTGCTTGGGCACAATGTAATTTCCAAAACCAAACAATGATAAGGAGAAACAAACTACCATTTCCTTACTAAAACAAAATCAATTCTCAACACAAACAAAGACAATATCAAACATCTGATATTATAAATATCAAATGGTAACTGAGTATCTGTCCTAGCAGTAGCATGTCCAATAGGAGCATGAAATGAGGTGAGAAAGAGAACAGGAGGGAAGGGGAAGTGATCTAAATATCTCCTCAAGTGTAACTGTGGGTTTTTTTTCTCTATTAAAGAAAACTGATCAATAAATAGAAATATGATATTTAGGTTTGCTTGGAAAAATATATTTAATTACTTGTAGGACTGTAAATTACATTATTATCTTTTTGAGAAAAAGAAAGGTTAGGATAACACTGCCCACGATTATCACTGATATATCTATTGTCTAGTTGTTGCAACAATACATTGTCATAATACCATACTACATTGGCAAATTTCACCTGACCTCATTAGCACAGCCTTATGTAAATCTGCCCACACATGAGAGCATTAGAGTACATCGTTTTAACTGGAACGTCACAGGTACTGCTGGCACTGGTCAGTGCAAGGTTGCCATTGCTGGTTTGGTACCATCTTGAACTTTGCACAGATCACAAGAGAGAAGTTACGGGAAGCGTTGTGTATTAGGGGTGATCATACTTAGTTGTGCTTAGAGAATAGTGCTGGGACACAACACTGCTTATATTATACAGACATGTCTTGTATTTTGGACCTGAGGTAGTTTAGTATTCCCTTTTCCATAAATTATTTTTGCTTATTGTCGCTCAATGAACTCTATAAAAACATCATTGTAAAACTTGTAAGATAGTCAAGCAAGTTTCTGTGTAGAAAAAAATCTGTCCTGTGATGGCAAAGCATCTATTCATATTTCTCATCTTTGATAAATCAATTCAAAGATCACAGCCATACACACTGTATTGTTTTTAATACACTGAATGTCCATTTACTCCACTGCCTATCCTGACATGCAAAAGGGAAACTAAAAAAAATCTCAGAATTCCTTCTTCAGTAACTCTTGGAAAAGAAAAAAACAAGTGATACTGGAAAACAGAAATTGAAATTGAACCTTGAACAATAATGTAGGTCAGATTAGGATTAACATTAATTTTTATTAACAGGATATAGTCTAGATCCTATATATATTAATATATTGAAAATGCATGAAGCCATTTTCAAACGAAAACTACCTGCTCAGACTTCTCTATTTTTACAGCCTTCTTCTTAAGTCCCAGCTGTCCCATGACACAGGTCCAGGCACAGAATCATCAAGTTTCAGGCATCTTAGGATAAGGAAAATAAGTAAATCCGCAAGTAATCCCATCATAAAACATAATTTTTCTCTAGATAGAAATTAAAGACTGTAGCATTGAGGTAAACATTATATCTCAGCTCCAAAGAAGATCTAAATATTTTAGACTAAGTTTTAATACTCTGGAAATGAAAACATCAAAAAAGTTTAGGGTTTTGTTGGTTTGATTTTTTTTCCCAGAGGAAGAGGAACTATCTTACAAAAGCCCCCGACTATCCTACAAAAAACCCCAACCCCCTAAAAAGGTGTTGGGAACCTCATAAGGGAAGTGAATTGGGTAACTAAACAGAGGAAACAGCAAGAGTAAAACTGGCTGATTTTGCTAGTAGATTTTGAAAAAAAAATTAAGAATGTAAATACATACTTATCAAATCATAAATTCATAAATGTACAAAAGTCAAATAATTCAAATGGTACATTAAACTGGAGATAGCATAGAAAGTAAAGAGATATGGCTATCCAGGAGTCAGGAGCAAAAAATAATTAGTTCAGGTTTGTGGGATTTTTACGGACTACAAAGAGAAGTAACTTGACATCTGGTTTCAGAAGCTGTGAATGAAGGCAAACTCAGGACTCAACATTATCTCAAAAAAGAGTATATGATGAAGTATATTAAAATTGTAACAGGTAATCCATGATGGTTTCTATGCAGCCAGCTAATCAACAAACAACATAAAAATTATCAACATACACAAGTGCCCCATCAAGGAAAACACGATAGGGCACCATCAAGTGTCATAAATGCTCTAGCACTCATTTGTAAAATTTGCCTAAGTGTTTGAGCATCTGAGCCCCTGAATAAAAACCACATTTAAATAGAATGATGGAAATACTACAACACATTAAAAACTGCAAAAATATGTATGCGATACATATATGTATGATGATAGGAGGTAGAGTGGTATTTAGGTCATGACTGCTTCATAATTGATGAAGTTTAGGGGGAAAAATATGACATAGCCATAAAAGGCTTTTTTTTTATAAGGACAAACACTAAATACTAGGTCCTCCTAGCCTCAGCTGAATGCTTGTTTCATTTATCTAGATGTTTTTGTTTTCCAACCTCCCCTAGTTCATTTTAATTTAGTTTCCAGGGATAGTCATCCCAGGATTGTATTTATTTTTGGATCCTTGGTTATGTTCAAAGAAAAACTTCCTTTCATTTATGATCCCACTTCACTGCATCATCAAAAGTTTTGAAATAGATCTTTAGATGGGGAAGTATAATATCTTTTTAGTTTAATTTTTCCCTCTCAGAATATTCACTAAAATGTCACTATCATTTAAATAGAATTACATATGACATTGTGCTAGAGAACCGAATATCTGGATCAAAATTGCACTTTTCAGAAGAATTTTTTTCTATTCCTTCCCTCAATAAGCAGGTGCAAAAATCAGAAGGGTGTGAACACCTGCACTGAGCCCAGTGTATTTTCTATTATACTAGAAAAGCTATTAGTAAAATATCATGCTTTCCCCTTTGTGAGGGGAGACTCTTCTCTTTGCCTCTAGCTTCTTGTTAGTTTGTTTGCTGCTGTTGAATGATGGTTGGCTGCACAGTGGAAAGGGCATTCCTTTACGACTTTAAAGGCAAAGTAGAAAAAATGACATTAAAAACCTGGCTTGGATCTGATTGATGCACTCTTATATTTGAAGTTCACTCACAGCTTTGTGCTGGAAAACCAGGGTCACTCCATTCAGTCCTCTAATGAGATTGTGCATGAGCACTTACAGCTTTGTAGGCCTTGTTTTAATCAGAGATGGAGAAACACTCCTGACTGATAGTTTTCAGGACCAGATCCAGACAGAAAATAACATCCTCAATTTGGCCTCTGAAGGTGGGTTTAGCAAATCTTTGTGATGTATCGTAGTATTTGCTGAGTGCAAGCACACGTGGTGTGGTTCCTATTTCTGTCGGCAAATAAAAATTTTTCACTCAGCAGGAATAATCAGAGCTAACTCGAGAGGAGAAATAACAAAAGCTCAAGAGCCCTTAGCAACTCAGCATGGCATAGAGGGATTTAAGACTTTAGCATTTTATCTCTATCAGTATGAAAATGTATGAGGAAATCTGAACTTTGGAAGTGCAAATAAACACATTTAACACATTATAAACCACCTATTCTATCAATGACTCTTGGGTCTTCTTTTATTTTTTTCTTTTTCTACCCTCCTTCTCCTGAAATAATAAAGCTGGTTCATTAATTTGGATTTAAGCTAGAATCAATTTGTTGCGACAGGGTTACTTTAAAGGTAAGGGAGTAAGTGTTGGCAATATATTTTTAGCATTTCTAAAATGATAAGGGAGAAAAAAATCATGTTCTGCTTTTCATAATGTTTTTATTATTAGAATTTGCTGAGGACATTATGGCATTACAAATGCTGGGTATCCTAGCTAAATCTAAGCTAGATAGCTGCATTCTGCAAAATTAAAATCCACTGTAATTTTAACTAAAAATATTTGCCTTTCCTCCAGGAAAATACTATGTCAATCCATGTGGTTTACAATCACTAATATTTCACTGTAGAAATAGAGAGTTTGGAAAAGAAAAGAAAAGAAAAGAAAAGAAAAGAAAAGAAAAGAAAAGAAAAGAAAAGAAAAGAAAAGAAAAGAAAAGAAAAGAAAAGAAAAGAAAAGAAAAGAAAAGAAAAGAAAAGAAAAGAAAAGAAAAGAAAAGAAAAGAAAAGAAAAGAAAAGAAAAGAAAAGAGAAAAGGAGGCCTTTTTTACATGGGATAGTAGACCACTAAAGAAATGTAAGAAAAATAAATTCACTACCTTATATTAACATTGAAAATTATTTGGAACACTCAAATTTTCATATAGTTTCTCATTCTGCTTAGATGTCATCCTTGTATTGCTACATTTGCTTTCTATATCATCCTCTTCATCGTTTAATTTACAACAGTTGCATCTTATCCACATGCTATTATCCACACCGGGTTACCTGTGCCCTAACAGCAAACAAAGCTGTATTCCTATCTCCTCTGAACTGCGTTCTAGGGCTGGACATCACAGCTTCCTGCACCTGCATGTCATCCCTGTGAAGCATTCTCCTCCCCTGGAAATATACTAAAAAGTATTTCTTTATAACAACAAGAGAACAAGAACATAGGCAAGTAACTAAATAAAAAGAAAAAAATGAAAAAGGAAAAGAAAGCTTGTAATCTGCCCTGAATTTTGAATGACTTCTTTGGTTTATTCCAGATTTCTCTTCAAAACACAATTTTTGATAAAGATGTATCATGTAAGCTATGAAGAGACTGCTTCTCTGTGGGGCAATTCAGAAATGTAGGTTTAGAAATCGAGTTTGTAATGGGAAATGTCCTTAACTCTAAAACTAATCAAGAGCCTCAAATAAACTACTGAATTCCTTCAAACTGACAGATTTACATTTCCAAAATAGTACATTTCAATTTCTCTACCAGAATTTGCAAAGGCCTTACCTGTTGGCACTGATTTTGATGTCAAATGCCAGGCTGTTAGGATCACTATTTGTTTTCGTTCCCAGTAAGCTTTTTTCCATTACTTTTCACATGCAACTATAAAAAACTTTTATTGAGTAGATCTAACTGCTAACCACTTACTCAGAGCTGAAAGCAGCAATCTATTATGAATCATTCTGTGGGTATTGGAAGACAAAGAGTTCTTTCACATCTACTGGTTTAATTCTTTCTCTCTAGATAATATCCCTTATTTCAATTACAATGTTTATCTTTTGAAAGCAACTTACCCTCCCCCTAATTGCAGTATTCCTAGAAACACCTGGCACGTTTTTCCTTCATACTTTATAGCTCAATATGAAACACATCATCCTTAAATCTTTGCTATCTCATGGGCCACAACACTGAAGGAGGTAAATATTGTTGCCTGGACTATAATTTATTGTCCACATCAATCTGACCTACGAGAGATACGGCATTCCTATTTTTAATTCCTTTGCAGTGTTCAAGATGCAGCATTGTATTTCCTAAGGGCAGATGCTGAATTTGAGTAGCAATCTCCAGCTACATTGCAAAAGTTCCCTAAAATAAAGCAGTTCAATCATCCAGCTGCCATGTGGCTGAGTCTTGACTGAACAGCATATCTGAGGACTTTGCTTAGAGACAGGAGAAGCTCAAGCTGAAGGATGAAATCCAAATCAGCCTTATCATGAGGAAAACCTTCTTTCAACCTTCTTGCAAAAATTGAGATTAGAGGCATGCTATCTTGATTCTGGAAATAAAGGAAAACTTTTTTTTAATGATCCTTGTGTGTTCCTTCAAATTCAGGATATTCTGTGATTCTATAAGGACTGTAATTGACTCACTTATATTAGCTTATTCTTAAGGAGAGGATCTCCTACACTATCTACATCCTCATGGAAATCAGCCTACTACCATTTGCTTAGGAAAACATGAACAGCATTGAGCTTCCTCCTGAATTTCCCTTCTGATGTAAAGAATGAGGATTGCTTCACACAGCTCTGCCCTGGGAGAGGTGTACTGAGAAAATTTGGGGCAAAGAAAGGAATAATTACCTCTGCTCAGCACCAACACAAAACCATTCTTTTAGTTATTTGCCTGAGAAACCAAAACATTTCAGAAAATATCAGATCGTGTTTCAGTTATTTGGAATTATACTAAACAGGAAAAATTAATTATGATGTTATTTTTGTTTAGAAAGCTTGTATTTGTTTAATGTTCTCATTTCATTTGGAAACAATAATTTCCCCACACATTCTCCTCTTTAAAATTACCTTAAGACTTGCCTGATTTCCAGTTTTTATGTCTTCTCTAGCCTCATCCAAATAGTCCTCTAGTTATAGCCTTAGTTCACCCAGAGTTGCCATAAATGTAAATCTCAATATATAAAGCTCAGCATCTTTTGCTTCTATAAAGTTTTTGTTATCTAATATAGTGCTTTGTCTTTAAATGATTTTTCTAATGTCAGTTCCACCTACCATAATCAGATATTATTTGTTTAAATATTAGTGTTATGTTATATTAAAAAAAAAAGTCCCATTACAAACATTATTAGCAAAGTATCTCTTAGGGGACAGTTTAAAATGGCCCTGTACTTTTAAAAAGCCTGTAACTGGTTCAGTTACATCTATTAGTAAACTGAAAATAAAGGATCAGAGAGAAGAAAAGGTGAAATCTGAAGAGACATGGTTGGATATTGATTTTAAGGCAGCTCTTATTCATAGTTACTGACCTCCTATTTGTCTTCTCCCACTTACTGAATTCTATTTACTCTATCCATGGTCTTTCCTCAAGCATCACAGGGAAGTAATAAATATATGGAGGAAATAGTAGAGGATAAAAAGGCCTTGCCTAAAGAGAAATTAGCGTGCTTGCAAACACCGGGCCAAATTCCCCTACTAATATCAGCAGTGAAACTTGCTGAAAATCAGTGCAGATATAGTAACAAAACAGATGAAAATGTGCCCTTAAAAGCTGGCAGGATCGGTGTGCTGTGTAATGTGTGGACATGTTTCTGTTTTGAATCCAAACATTTACTTTCTCAAATGAAACAACTTATGAGGACACTCATAGTGCAATTGCAATGATATCTGCCTATGATAATTCAATGTAATATCCCCAAAACTCTTTTCCACATTATCAAAGTACATAATAAATCACACATCACAAATGCTACTTTACCCAAATACTTGTATGGTTGTATAAGCAGCAAACAGATTGGACCTGTCAATACTTCCATAAGAAGAGAGATGTCTAATATAAACAAAAACTGAATTATTGAGATACTTTTATTTAAACAAGTATAAATAAAAACCTGCAATTTTTAAAATGAAAAACAATTTTTGCGGTGTTATTATAACAAAGCTAGTGAAATTATGCCACAAATTCACATTTTATTATTGCAATAAAGGACAAACAGACATCCTGAAAAAGCCAGCAAGACCCAAACTTAAAGCATATATGAAGCACAATACATTAAACAGGCACCAAGTTATTAAAACATAGCAAGCAGAGACTAAAACAAGCATGCCTTCCATTCTTAGACAAGCATCAGTAGTAAATCACTTCTCTCCAAACAGAAATGTTTCTTAGTCAAATAAAGGAAAAAGGAAAACAAAAAGGAAAAAGCAAAGGTCTAACTGCCATGTATACTCAATTTAAATGTCATGTCTTATTAGAACCCAATAAGTGGAATGTCTGTTTTTCTCCTTTGGTTGAGCCATCACATTTGTCAAAATTTTATGATAATTCATTCCATCATTCATCAGACATTTAAATGACAGACAGTCACTGGGAAAAAAAAAATCCCTGTAATCCTACTATTCATGTTAAACTGCCTCTAGAGATTTTTTTAAAGTACACTGCATCGTGGTAGGAGCAGAGCCCTAAACTTCTCAATTTTACTTATGATTTGCTGCCTTTTTGGAAAATGACAATAAATTGGCTCTCTACTATTCTTGACCTCTTGACTTTTGATCTCTGGCTGTCCATGCTTTAACTTTGCTTGTTTAAGTCAGCAGCTATCGTATCACTGTGATCCTCTCCCAGAGGGTCTGGAGATTTAAGTTTCCTGAGGTTAAGCTCCCCCTCTAGTGTTCAGTGCTCATCACATTATTCCTCCAAGAAGGGGAGAGACACTCCAGTCACTTCATAACTTCTCACAGAGATAGCTTCTGCTCATTTATTTAGCTAAAGACTTTAATGACAGTAGCAGGAAAGGGTAAACAGAAATCTTTTAATGTGTTTTTATTTGGATTCTTTCAGCTAATTTTTAAAGAACAAACAGAAAATACCAACGAAGATCTAGTCTGAAATTAGTGTAAAAATGTCCAATATTTCAGAAAAAAAAAAAATTAGTGGCATGCAAAATATCTGAAATAGTCAGGGTTTAAAAGGCAAAAAATAGCATCTATTATCTCTGGAAAGCATCTATTTTTTCATAGGTGGGTGAGTTAATAACAGAAAATCAGGCATGAGAAATCTTTATTTAATAGCTCATTTCTAAAGAAAAACAGGAAAGGGTTTCTCACTATCTCTTTCCTTACTAAGTCTTGGTAGTGATCTGCAAAATACATTCTTTTTTGCTTGAGGGTCAGCATATTCCTACATATACATGCACATTGATGATTTGGATTTACATTCATGAAACAAAATCTAAATGAACATCAATTAGTTATAATCAAAATCTGTAAACCTGAAAGGTTAAAAGTTCTTTGTCTGTGTTAAACACAGCCTTGGACCTGCATCTAGATACAACACAAAATTTATTGTACTGTGAAACACAGAAAAAGGACCCCTTGGCTTTTCAAATGAGAGTATGTTGCCATATCATCTGTAAATCTGACTTAACTTTAAATGCATAGTGTTTTAGTTAAAGCAAGAAATGTAAAATCAGACCCTGCCGTCAAGTCCATCTTTGAAAATCCAGAACATAAAAATACCACAAACAAAACAAACCCTTTACAAAATATTATTAAAAATTCAAAGCACAAATGGTAATCTGTGACAGAAAATATTTTGGGTTTTATTAGCTTGGATAATTTTTCTTAGCTGGTATCTACCTATGATTGATATATGCAATACTTCTCTTGTAGCAGCCATTGTTTAACTGCACAGAAATAAAAAAATAAACCTAAACAGATGTCAGCTAAAAACTCACTGGTGTGTTTTAGATATGAAAACATCTATTAAATGATCTCCAAAGCAAAATTCTGTTGGAGAATTTTCCATTGTTCTAATGACTCTTTTGCAAAAAAAAAAAAAGCTTTTGAAAATCATGCTTATTGGGGCAAAGTTTTCTTTTAGAAGAAAAATAGAAATCATGCCATGTTTGATAACTTCTAGGTGGCCTGTTTAACTTTTGCCTTTTCAGTGTGGCTTTTTGTCTTTTTTCACTCTCAATATTAAATATTGCAGCATGCAAAATTTGAAGTAAAAGTATAAAACTTATCTGCCAAAAATCAAAATCAGCCACTTTAATTTAGTATTTTTTTCTCACTTTTTATTCTTTTATGAACAATTTCCACTATCTGGATTTTTTGTTCCAAGTCCCATGGAACACTAAGTCCCTGATGTAATGGACAACTCTGCCCTCTGCATCCTTCTGCAAGGTATACACATTAGCAAATTTGGGAGTACTTACAACAACAACAACAAAAGTTCCAGAAAATAGAACTGCAAATTTTGCAAGCTTTTTAAAGTTATTTATTTTGCTAGTGTGCAGCAGAGCTCTGCAATCAGAATATATTTAGACTGGTTAGATCAGTGAGCTGCAAGTACGTGTGGATTATATCTGTGCTGAGGTGGACAGAACTAAAGAAATTCATTTTAGGGCAATCTCTTTACAAAAGTGCAGATTTTAAAGTACTATGGAAATAAGCTGTAAAAGTGCAAAGGTAGGGCATGGATTGATTATTTTGGAAGAAAGAGAGGGGTTAGGATGGAAATATGAAGGATCATCTTTAATACCATTTATTCTGTGTACAGGGCACATGTATTGGACAGAGAGCTAAAATATAATGAGAATTGACTAATGAGGCATTAAATCATCCATAAAGCAAAGTCTGATGTCTTCCTTATGTGCAGTTAACATTGCATGCAAAATAATACACACTTCAGTTCCTCGGTGCTACAATAACAGCACTCATCCTATCCTGCTGTCTTCCAGTGAACATCCCAGAGAATAACATGCCATTGAGGCTGAGGAGATTGTCTGGTGTAATATTGGCTGATATTCCCAAAATGGGCAGATTATCGTCTCTGTTGCAATAGGGATGGCATGATTCACAGACCAAGGAGGTAAGTCAAATGAGAAACAGAACCAAAGGCAGTATGTAAATAGAGCTCAAACTATGACTCAGCATCTTAATCAGTTTCTAAATTGTTCCTCTGACAAGAAATCAGTTGCTGTGTGATGAGGAGCAGGGTGCAGAGAAGACATTCAAGAAGATGAAAAAATAAAGACACAGATATTCTACCCATCACACAAAATTCCCTTCACCAAGGAGTCAGAACAGAGTAACAGACATGGCACTTTATCAGAATATTTGCTCCTGAAATCTGGTTTCTTCAACAGTAAAAGTCATAATAGAGATATAAATATTGTTTCAGACACCTAAGAATTAAAGATGGCATGGACTTCATAATATATATTAAAAAATGGTATTGATGGGTAGTGTAGAGATAAAATGAATAAGAGAAAGGTTAAAAATAAAGAAGGAAAAAGAAATTTTGTCTATAATTTTTCTGGTAAACAAAAATTCTTTAAAAAATTAAAAAATGAGATAACAATAGAATTGATAAGGAATTCTTTATTAAAATACATATAATGTCTTATTAATCAATCACACTTCTCTTGAAGGATATTCTGCCTTAAATATGTTTAAATTGGCAAATTAACATACTTCTGAATTAAAGAGAAAAACACAACAAAGCAAACTCCCATCACTACAGATAATAATGAGGTTGCAGTTATAAGTCCTACACAAGATTGGAACTGTTCTTCATTTAATAATTTACTGTACTTGTAAGGTATCCTGAAGAAATATCTGAAGAAGATATTTGAGCTGCATAGAAACAATGTAGACATTGAATATGGATTACAACTTTGTTTTTCTATGCTGCCTCTGTGACTTTGATCTACTTGAAGAATGCTTGAACTTCTCAAATTCATTAAATCATTAGCCAAAAAAATTATATATGATTGGACAAGACTCTTGCCTTTCAATGAGTAAAACCCACTAAACATTTGAATAAGCTTCAGTTCTCTTAAATTCTTTTTTCCTTTAACACCTGGTATTATTATGTGTTACAGATATTTGTCTATAATCTTTATAGGCCTGTAAAAATGTGAAACCTGCTGTATCTGAAGTGTAAAGGTTCATTTGGTACCCCAGAAAATATTTTCTTCACTAATTTCTCAAGTGTAGCTTATATAACTGCATTATATTCTTGTAAAATCAGGAATGAAACATCCTGCTGTTGTAACTTCAATTAAATCAAAGGTATTTCTGGCTTGCTTATGACAGTGGTGGGACAGAATGCCCATGTTCTTTGAACTCTCTTCCTGCCTATTTAAAATATGACTTAGAATATTGCTTCATTACTATATATCCATCTATCTTCTTTAAGAAAATTAAGACTACATAGCAAAAGCAATTTCTTAATACTTTCATTTCTTTGTTTCCTTCCTTGAAATAAACTATAAGGGAAAGATTTTGATTTGCTTCTAGGTTTTTTGTTTGTTTGTATCATTTGGTGAGACAGTTTATGCTTGTGTGTGTTTGTTATATATGTATGGGAAGGAATTATTTCTCAGTAGACAATCTCTGAGTCTAACTCTGTGGTTAGTTTTGTTTTCTTTCTTATTTCTTGTGAGAGTTAATTCCATAGTCAAGGTGGAGCCTGTGAAGTGGGTAACTAAGCATCCCTCCTGTTAGTCAACAATTGCATTGAACTGCTGCCACGAAAGGTCAGGGAAGGAAAGCTGATCTCCTGGATATCATGGATCAAACCCTTGGAGGGATTTGGGCAGTGGATCAGAGACCTTGAACTGGACAATTCCATCAGCACAATATGAAAGGGAGAGCAGTAAAAGTAGAACTGACTACTAAGCAAATTCATTGACAGACCTTCTTGGTGGGGCTTATACACCAACTCCCACCCTCCCTGAGTTACTAGCTGGTGCTTTTTCTGGGTGTTTTTCATTCTGAAATCTATTGAGCAGCAATAATATTGTGTCCTATTTTTCTTCCTTTTTAATATTCATAGCAAGGAAATGCAAATCAAACCAATACACATAAGCACCAAGGCTATCCAATTTTCCTCAACATAAATACTCTTAGCAGCAAACAGTGCTATCATTTTAACAGTTTTTTCTCTGGAAGTTCACTTTTTCAGTCTCTTCTAATTTTTTTTTCCTTCTTCTGGTGACTCTTATCCATATGATTCTTCAGAGAATCAATCAAAAGTCCTTTTCCTAGTGTAAATCTATCAATCAGTCTCTTATGCTTGACAAGGCCTCTTACGTACTATAGAGTCACAAAGGATCCATTTATGTTTCTTTAACAACATGCTTTCCTTTGTTTACCACAAAGAGATTGCCAAATTCTTTAGAGGACAAATACACAGACACCTATGTTACTAACTCCTATTATCGAATTTTTGGTATCAGGCCTGTCTTTAAAAGACCTTCTCTACCTCGACATATATAGCAATAGTTGGAAAAATTAAACTGTACAGAGATACTGCATTTTCTACACATTTTCTTAGCACTACAGGTCCTTAGAGAAAAAAATCTCCATTCTCCAATCTTCAGATTCAAGCTGTATTACTTCAGATGGGTAGTGTAGAAAGGAAAGTTTTCGGGTAATTGCCTTCTCTTCTTTTTGTAACATTGAAAGGAAAAATAGTTTTTTCTGCTTTGCAAGGGTGCCTGATACCCAGAGGAAGAAGACAGAGAGGAACTGGGATGATGAACCCTCTACTGGCCTTCTGTAGCCTTTGGGTTAGATGAATTAAATGGAATAGTATGAAAAGAGTATGACCTAGTATGAAAAAGAGTATAACCTCTGCTTGTGGCTGACTTTTTCTGGGCCTTACTCTGACTGTGTTAAGAAAAGTAAAATTTTTCAGTTTTCTATAACTTAATGATTTAGTGGGCTATGTGCAGCTTAGACCTATTACTTTCAGATTAAAGGATTTGATGGGCAACTTCTCTGTAACTCCTTATGCAGTCTTCTGCTTGCAAAAATAGAGACAAGTATACAACATTTGAAAACCTATGCATCTCCAAAATAAGCTCTTACAGTTCTTACATGCAAAGAACATTGCTCCAAATCTCATAAGCAGGAAAATGTATGTATACCAGTGCCTATGTTCTTAACTCAAATATACTGCAATTTGGAGACAATTTTTTTTAAAAATGCCATTAATGGGTAAAATTGTTTTATGGACCTTCATTGTTTTCTTTGTTTTGACCTTTCTGCTACCCATCCCTTTAAAGAGTTAATAGATAAGGCTGATAAAAATATGGATGCTCAGTTCAGAGCAGGTGTTTTCCAACCACACATATGGAAAAAACTGACTTCTAGATTTGTTTCACATTACTTTTAAATTTTAAAAGAAGCATATTTTGCATTTGTTTAAAGTACTGGATTGACCACCATTGAGATCTGTTGAGTAGCAAAGGTAGCAGAAGTGAAAATTTTCTTACATGTATTTTTTGAATGGATTTTAACCTTAAGATGATCTACGTCTGACAATGGAAGTGTATTGTCTACATCCATTTGGCACTTAAAACTTCTTTTCAAAGTGACAATGACTTTACTGGGTACTCTGAAAAACGCACAGACAACCATATTTCCAGTTGATTACGGAGCACCACTGACATTGAAGTGTTGTGACTTTAGTCATGTCACTGACCACCACATGACACTGAAGTGTCATGCATTTAATCAACAAAATAAGATAGCTATGCTTTAATATGTAGTTTGAGTGTGATTTTACTTAATATCCTGAATGAATCCAGAAGTGATGTTTCCCATGATTGAAATGGATAATTTTTGAACTAATCTTTCTGATTCTCACAGACGACTAAATAATGTACAGTATAACTCATTTACGGCAGGAGTTAAAGTATCATTAAGTTAATCTGATATTTTCTCTGATATTGGATAGGCTTGCCTATCCAATATTTAGGCAAAACTACAGCTCTCTTAACACTTGTCTATATTAAATTTGCTGTAAAGAGGCCAGCTGAAGTTTGGACAATGCAAAGAAACACCTGTAATTTTTCTCAGTCATTCACATATGCCCAGTGCAGGACTTGTAGGAGGCTGCAGAAGTAATAGTGTGAGTACAAGGTCTTTTACCTGGAATTGAATATCCTGGTTTTTGTCAGAATTGAAGAGGAAAAAAAGTCCAGAAATATTGAATATTTTTCATAATCTAAGAAAAGAAGTGATTAAGTGCAAAGAGTAGAAATGCAGAAACAGGGTTTTTTGCAAGCTTTTCCAAAGTATCCCATATTCTTTGAAACTCTTGGTAATGAAGCTACCAATAAAAGTAATCCTCACTATGCATTTAATATGCTGAGCTTTTTCAGAACCCCTCAATCTCCTAAGAAGTACTAATATTCAATATTTCTTATGCAGCTAGATTTACGATGAAATAAAGGAAGTCATGTCCAAAGTCAAAGATAAATAAACATTTGTGGAGATCTTTAAGACTATAATAAAATCATAAAAATGTCTTCCATTTAAGAAAGCTAAGTAATGAATGTAGAAAACGCAACTGTGATGGTGCATGATTTTTAGGATTTTTTTTCTAAAAAAATTTAGAACACTCAATTATCCCCAAAAAAATACTGACTTGGCTTCACAATGTGAGACAAAACAAATGTATTCCATACTATGCCTCAAAATCAATGCCGTTAAGTAGTTACTCTCAAAATCTCAAAATGCTTAACATCTAACTGAAGAGACTGGGTCTACCATTAATGTTAAAAACATAGCACAAGGACAGCAAAACAGTGTCTGTTCACTGTTATCTTCCTATGTCATATACATATTTCAAGATTTTTGATCATTTTCACTCCATCTAATAGTGCTTTGTATGGCACAGCCTTGCATAGTAGGTAATTATAGAATTTGAGGTTAGATGCTACACTGAAATAAACTGAGGTGTTTTTTCTGACTTTGACTCCTAATCCTACATATAAAAAAGGGACTTCCTGAGAAAATTTTGCACACCATACATTTTATTCTTCTGACCAGGAAAACTTTTACAACAGCACTTTAACAGGTGCAGTGTTGGCTGGGCTGCTCTTGAGACTGAGATAACGTTCTGCAGGCAGCATTTTAATTTGATTAGATTCACACTGCTTTACACCAGATGCAGTCTGGCCCATTCAGAGTATAAAATTACCCATCATCCTGCATCCTACAAGTAACACAAAGCTACTTGTGATTTCCACATGCTGAGACAGTTTAGTAAAACCAGATGAGAATAACTCTGCTTTGAACCAGCCTCAGACATAGCATAAGGCTGCACATTGAGGACATAACATTGGTTAATGTAGATTGTACTGTATGAAGGAGACACAATAACACAAGCAAATGGCATGAAACAGCAGATATGCTTTGCTCTGATTTAACCTCTCAAGATTTGGAGCAT
Source organism: Acrocephalus scirpaceus scirpaceus (assembly GCA_910950805.1). Taxonomy (NCBI): domain Eukaryota; kingdom Metazoa; phylum Chordata; class Aves; order Passeriformes; family Sylviidae; genus Acrocephalus; species Acrocephalus scirpaceus. The sequence goes on from OU383776.1 coordinate 58,156,063, forward strand.
ACAGGGGGAAGGATATCCTTTACAATACATTTTGAAGCACAGCATAAGAAGCACATATCTTTCCCCAAACTATAGCTATGTCTTTCTCCATACAGTAGCCACCATAGCCTTTCCCCCATGTGCTGGGAACCATGAAGGCCTTTTTCTTTTCCTGCTTGCAGAAACTTTAGAAGATTCTGGAGCAACCTCCAAAATCTGAAAGATATAATACGGCTATTATGCTGCTCATGTTTTACTACAAGTTCTTATTATCCTTAAAATGAATTGCCAGGAAGACCTTACAGTTCCTGTTTTTGAAAGCTTTTCTAATGTGTCTTCTGTCCATGTTTTCAGAAGGAGCTATTGATAGTGGACATTTTGGTTTTGTGTCATGAAATTGAAATGTTTTGCTTCCCAAAGTCCACCATATCTACAAATATTGAGCTGTGGCTGCAAATTACTTTTATAATCAGGACTAAGAGGAAAGAAATTGGATGTTCAAAATCTGTGTCAGCACTTGGATTTCAGTGTAGGAACATTCTGGCAAAAAAGAAAAGAATTGTCAAGACTCAGCTCCTGTTTCTGGCCAATTTCAGAACAATGAATACCACCAGTGTTAACACTCTCTCCTTTTTTGACCCATCTGCTTAGAAAAAGTCTGAAGGTTGAAAACCAGACTTATAAAACACAGCAGAAATCATGGCAAAGATTATGAAATGATATTTCCTAACACACAAAAATAATCTACTAGATTCTTCCATTAACTTGTAATTGTTTTGTCTAGTATAACTTAAAAAACAATTAAAACAAAACCGCTAAAACTTTTGCTAGAGTTTAACATGGAAGCCATCTGTTATCCCTCACTTATCTGTATTGCTGACTCCCAATCATACACAACATTTTGCATGTCTTTCTTTCATGAAGAGTACAAGGTTGAAATCTTGAACCCTGATGCTATGAAATCTTGAGATTAGGAACTCTGAGAAGAATGACAAGAATATATTTTGATAGGATGAATTAAAAATAGAGTAAGAAGCAAGATGGCACATCAATGTCAACATTTTCAAAGCAAGGTTAACTTGACAATTCTTTGCAGTAAGCATATTACTGCTTTTTTTTCTAACGGTTTTGTGGAAAGACTGTTAAGATACTTTAGATAATGTTGCAACACAATTGAGAAGTAAGCCTCCCTGTGATGCTTATTCACATTTAGGTTAGAATTCTAAAACAACAGAAAGTTTATGAGGTAAGAAATTAACAGGCACATTATCATTTGAAACATTATGCTAGATTAATTTCATTTTCTTGAAGACCTCACTTAACAGTATTATAAACAATTATTGATTTTATTCAGTACTTACACAAAAAAAGATAAATGAAGAACACTGCTGGCTTCTAAACTTGTTAGGAGGGGAAAAAAATTATTTTCAATTAATTGATAATATGCGACTTCAGTGAACCATTTATTTCCTTGAAGTTCCTTGATGTTCCTAGGTTATTTTGCTAGGTGATTTGTGTATTATGCTGTTGAGATTCTTGACTTCAATACTGTCAATAAACTGAAAATTACTCTAAAAAGTGTCATAAGGTGAAAAAAACTGTAAGTATGGAGGCAACATAAGAAAAAAATTACTTGAAATAAACAGAAATGCACAAGGAAAGTAGATGTAAGATAGATTTGAATCTTAAGTCCAATTTATGTTTAAAATAGAATCAAATAACCACTGAATTATTTACAGAGGACATCTGGGCATTGAAACTGGATTGCATGAGAAAATTTGTTCTTCATTTCTTGGATTCAACATCAGCACCATTACTGTTCCTAAATTGCTTTTGAAGATTGGCTTTTGTATTGGAATGGAATTGAGCATGTACAGCTTACTACATAAAATTAGAGCTATTATACTGCCCCTTATGGTTTTCTGCTAATCTGTAATATTATGTGCCCATGAGACATAGCAGATTCTACCCAGTGGTGCCCCACAGTATGTTCAGGGATGGAGATTTGTCCTTATCCTTATTGGTAAAGCAAACAAACAAAACACATCCACAAGAGAAAACAATAGCTTGGTGGGTTCTTTCTGCCTATTCTTATAGAAGACATCAATTGAAAACAGCAGTTTAAAAAACTCTAAATTCTAAGATGCTTAAAATGTAAAAGAAAATCCTGATATTCAGAAAGGTTTGAATTGCTCATTAAATCTGTTATTATTCAATATGATAAAGTTATTTTATGAAGCTCTATATAAACAGAGCCTGATGGATCTTGTCAGATGTCGCTGCTCACTCCTGGTCCAGGACCATGAGCAAGGGGGCTGAGACACTCCCCTCGGGGTTCCTGAGTGTCCTTGGCACCCACCAGATGATCGGGGTACAAAAAACAAGACAGGCTCCACTGGCCACTTCGAGGATCAGATTTATTAACAGAAACAGAAAGCCAACCCAACCCGAAGGAAGGGCAGAGGAGGAGACCCCAGACATCAGGCTCTCAGTGACTTACAAAGCAGGGAGGTGTCAGGGGAGGGTACAAATCCTTGGTCAGTTATGGACATCTAGGGGAGTACAATGACCAATGAGAAACACAAAGGGAGGGGAACAATATGAATCAGCCACTGGGGTGTCCAAGATTAGGGGATTTCCAAAATGGGAGGGATGAGTACAGGGTAGGATTGACTGGGGGGTGGGTAGGAGGAACCAGGGGTGGATCCAAGGGGTGAGTGACAGCTGCATAAAGGGATGCAATAAGGACTAAACCAACTATACAAGGAAGGAAGGGGGTACAGAATAAACCATCTGAGGGAATAGAATCAGGAAAAAATGCGTCACCACAGTCAGACGGAATTATTAAAATTTTAGCAGAAGGGAAAAAGGAAAACTTGGGGATACTACCACCTTTTCTGCTTGTGATGAAAACCAGTCTGTTTTGTGTATTTAAAATTAAGATTACAAGAAAATCAGTTCATCTGTACAGACTTGTTTCTTGCTATATAATGCAAAAACCCCCCATTTAAAATGACAGTTTAGTATTGAATTACAACTATTTTAGTGTGACTATTATGCAAGCTTATTCTGTTTATCTATGTAAATTATTTTTATAAATTATCAAAAATCATATTTTCCTTTCTCTGGTTCATTTATCAATAGAAATAGCAGATAGCCAAACTAAAAGCTAAATCTGTGTTCATTGGTTGAACACTAGAAAATTGTACTTTGTTTCTATAGGAAAAAATCACCTATATATACTCCTGTTGTAGATCTGCAATTTAGGTGCTATCTATGCATAAAAAATTTTCTTGCATGAAAAGATGGAAGTCTTTAAACACTCCAGAAGTGTTTAGATTAAGCTGAAGTATCCTTAGAGAAGATATAATCCAACATATGTCAACATAAATAAGATGATCCAGCTGTAAATTTTGTGAACGTTGGAAACTAATCAAAGATAGGAGCAGTGTTACAATTATGTTTTTTATCAATCAATAAATCACCATGTTTTAAATTTTATACTAATATCTTTAAGTTTCTTGAAGAACAAGAAACTAGGTATATAATCATTTTTGTCTTATTAACTTTGTCATGTATTAACATGAAACAACAATACCTTCAAACTCCTATTCATCCAGAAAGACACAGTCAACAAAAAGTTCTCATTTTGTCAGAATCAGGAGTGGAAACAAAAGGTCCTAATGAAATGATCTGTTTCCAAAATGCTAAGTGAGGGCTCTCTTGGAAAACTGCCTTAAATCCAATTCTGTTTTAAATGTGGCTTAGAAAGCTGTCACCTGAAGCTGACCTGAATGCAGTGACATGACACCTTTCAAAAACCTCAACAAAACTAAGCCCGAATTAAAAACTGTTTAACTCCCCCATCCCCCTTCCCTCCAACTTTGCTATGGCTGTCTAAATAGCCCAGGAGAGATAAATCAAAGCCTGAACTGTAACCTTACACTTATATACTTGTTAAGTGACTTTTTTACGGTCTGTTATTTCTAGAAATTGGATTGCTTTTAAACTAATGTTGTCTGGCGGGCAGAAGTGAGTGAAATAGCAAAGCCTGGAGGAACACTAATTACTTGTTTTAATTAGCAGCAACTTTCACAAGAGTATAATCTCCCTATAGGCCACTTTTTGGTAGGTGTGGAAAATTAAAAAAAAAAAGAAAAAAAGGGTACATAGAAACAAACCAATAGTCTCCTATTTATTCCTAAATGAGAGCTGTGCTCTCATTCCAGTGTAGGCACAGGCTTTAGAGGGAGCTGCTCACTCCAAGGGGAGTGGGGCCTGCAGCACTGGCTGCTTTACTTGGAAACCTTTGGCAATCAGCTGCAGTCCCTTATTTTATGCTGCTACATCATAAAAGTGCTCCTTTTGTTACATTTCCTCCCTTTAAACAGACTTAATCCCCTTTTCAGTTCAGCCTGCAGTGAATTCCTCAGGGACATCTCACTTGTCACAAGAACTGCAATGGCTCGCTTGGCAAATCTTTCAGCCTTTTTTGAATTCCTTGGGTTTTTTTATTTTCCACATTAAATCACACTTTCCATTCTCCTCAACATAGGGCAACCCCCTTAATGATGACAGAGAGACAGAAATTTCTCCACTTCCCCCTAAGTCACCATTTTGTTACTGAGAGGCAGCTTGCCAGTCTGGAAATCAAACATGGTTTTCAGCAGATGGACATGTTGAAAATCATGGGCTGAGAAATGGGGAGGCTACAGGCAACTTGGCTTCCTGCAGAAAATTAAGTTGTCCATGAATCCTTCTCATTTACAGGAAACTGGATTTATGGCTGGTTTAACTTCTGAAAGAACTGGTATTTCTTTCTTTGTGGAGGGTATGTGGGTTTGTGTGGCTGGATGATCAACACAGATGATTATTTTTTGTTAATAACAGTGACAAAAATTTCAAGGCAGAAGAAAACAAGTACCTCTCATTATTGCTTAAAAAGGGGCTAGGAAAAATACTAATATCTTAGTTAAATGTTTTTTGGAGTCATAAAGACACAGTAAAGCCCATTGAAAATGTAAATATATGTTGAATTATAGAAGATATATCCATATAAAACCTGATATACGTATAACCATATATAATCAGATATAATGATCCTTTTAATCTCATAAATTAGGAAACAAAAATTTGGCTTTTGAGAAGAAAAAAGAGAATGTTCTCAACATTTCTGTTACTTTACGTTGAGCTGACTAAGCTTCTTGAAACAACATGATTTCAGCACTTTACTAAAATAAGGTTTTACTAAACTCTAGAGCTATGCCAACTTTTGTCCCTTGTCTGGAGATGATACCTTTGATGTTTTCATCTACCATTTTTTTTTCTCTTAAGCACAGAAACAACAAGGAACAAAAGGAGCATTATTTTTTAATTAAATGTTAATATTAATATGCTAACCCTTTTTTTGCTGGAATTTGAGCAAGAGAAATGTTCTCTAATGACAAACATACTATTGTGTTTATTTATACACATATATGTACACATACATGTATACTTTTGAGACTTTGTAGAAATCAGTCTATAATATTAAAGTTGTTGAGATGAATCATGACATGTCTCTATTAGCCGAGTAAAGAGCACAGGAAGAACATGCTTCCAGAAATGCAGGTTACAGATGCTGGAGTGACTGCTGACACATCCTGATCAAAGTATTCATCTTTTGGTCTTAATTAATCTGATACAATGTTGGGGGGGAGTGCAGGGGGTGGAAAGAAGGCATTTTTAACTACTGCTTTTTATTTGTTTTGTATTCCACCTTACAAAGTTGCAAGCTGGTTGCAGCATCTTTATGTGAAAGCGTTTTATAGCTTTATCCTTTTGTTACAATTTGTCATGTACAGGCAGGATTGCCACATTTTATAATATACTCCAAAACACACTTTGTGGTGCCCTTCAGGCATGAAAGCAAGTAACTGTTTTTGTACAAAAAACCAAACCAAACCAAAAAAACCCCCATGTCCAGAAGCAAAAATCCCCACAAGCTAGGGAGGAAAAAAAAAATCACAAGAGCGAAAAATTGAAAGCACCAAGGAAAAGCTCTGGACACTACCACACAATTGATTCTCATTTGTGCCATTTTTGCCTAAGAAGGAAAAGTATCATTCTTTAATAAATAACATTTTTACCATCTGGGGAAAAAACACAGGGATACAAGTTGAAAGATATTCACTGAGCACATTAAAGCAGAATTCTTGTCTTTGTGAATCCACGTGACCAGCCTGCATCCTCAGCGAGAGATGGGAGACAGTTTTGGGTAATAACGCAAGGAGAATTACAAAATGTATTTAATAATAATATTCATCATCATCATCATCACAACAGCAACAATAATAACAACAGTAATAATGATAGCAATAATACCAACAGCTACCACTACTGTTACTACAAAAACAACAATAACAGCACCATTAATAATCTGATTTCTTTGCCCCCCTCCTCAGGATGGTTTTTTGGCTGGATTTGGCAGGTTTTTTTACCCTGGTAGACATCTGCTGGATTTCGTTTTCTCTTTCTCTGCCTCCCTGAGCTGGCTCCAGCAAGCTGATTGTCTGGAAGACTGAGACTGAAGGAAGGAGAAATTTTAAAGAAAAAAGTAAACATTACTAACAAAGACTATAATTGAAAGGGGCTTCGTGAACAAGGGGTGTTGTCATAAAGCAAAATAGGCGAGGGTGGGGCTGCCTGGGGCTCTTTGTCTGTGTGCACACTGAAGCTGCCTGTTGTGCTGCATTGTACTAGGCAGGAATTTACCATCTCACAAGCAGGTTAATAGCTACCTCTACAAACAAATCAAATTATAAAGCTTAAATATTTATAGCTATTTATTACTCCATTTTAACTATTAGTGGCAGTCTCTATTTTCAAGACCTAGGAGTTTTGGAGCTTTATTTTTTTTCTAATTTTTTTGTTTTAAATGCATGTGTTGTACTAATTGCTCGTTAGTCTACGGAGCACCATTCGTGAAGCTGTTCCGTTCATACTCAGCCACGCAGAAGTGACTGAGGGAAAATAGCACTACAACAGTTATTTTCTGTATTTACAACACAGCAGTTTTTTAGAACCACAGTTTCAGATTCCTAACCTGGATGATTAGAAATATTTTCGTGGGTCTTTTCATTTAAATTTCCTGCAAAACTGTTTTTTATCATAAATTTGGTGCCACTTGATGTGAATAGAACAGAAACAGAAAAAATACAAATGGAAAAGAGAAGACAAGTGAGGTTTTAGAGTGCAGATAGCTACTGCTAGTTATGTGCGTGGAAATGTTTGAAGATGTTTATGCAAAGACATACATGTTGTTGAAACATTGCATCACTAAATGTTAAGGCTTGGAAATAATATCAGGGATAGCTTTCATTCCATCACTTTTAATCTATATGCATATGGGATCTAAACAGAGATTTCAATACAGCATAAACACCTATTAATTTTTCTTGATTACATAAGCTTAAGACACTTCTTTATATTTTGAAGCTATAGCATGTGTACCAATAAAAAAACCCAAAAAAACAATGAAAACAGTGTAATATTTAAAGCAAATCACACACAAAAAAAATCCCTCAGAAAACCTTGATTACTTTTTAAAACGTCAGGATGTTTTCTTTTGCCAAGGTATAGTTTCCTTACTTTCTTATTACTATGGTGAAGGCAATGACAATAATTTTTTTAATACATGTTCTCTTTTACCATACTACCCTTATAATTCTGGGGGAAATCTCACCGCTCAAAAATGGATCTTATGAAAATAAGAGATAGGTTAAAAGGATGTGGGAAAGTTTTCACTTCATTGCTTTTGGACATTTCTTTTTTGTTTGTACCTTTTTTAAGGATAGAAAGATCCCAAGTGCCATATGTCAATAAATCCTCTCTCTCTTTTCTATACAGCAGCTACACTTCAAAAAAGGTCGTGATAACTACCCTGCAATATCAGCATACAGCTCTGTAGTTGTAAGCAAAATTGCTCAGTGTGGAGCATACAGAGATGTGGATTTGCTGCAAAAGTACTAAGTCAAATACATTCTTCTCTGTGATGCACTATACTCACATGGTTATATGTGTGAAGGGTCAGTCTCTGAATCATCCTACAAATTGGTAAGTGCTGGGTATGTGTGAAATGGTATTTTTAACATGAGAAAAGAAATTGCTTTTTTTCATAAGTTTAATATAAAAGTGCTAGCGATCACTTTCTGTACTTCTACATAACAATTTTACATCTACATCCAGTAATGTCTTTATTCCACCTGAAAGAGTTGTCAGGAAAATGATCACTTGATCTACATTCCACAGTGATGTGCTTAAATATTTCTCTTTTATTACTTATAAATGTTGGAAACTTTCAGAACAATTCTTAATTTTTACTTTTTGTTGAGCTTTTTCTTTTTCCATCTTCATTCCATTTCCATTCCTCATTCCATCCATCAAATTACTAAATAGGAACTGCAGGAAACATAGCACCCAAGAAATGTTAACCAAAAGAAGACACTACATACATACCTGTCAGTTATTAAACATTGACTAAGGGTGTATGACATATTTGTGTAAAAACGCATGTGATTTTACTGGTTTGAAGATTAATATCAAACATTATTCAATTCTAAATGGAGGAGTAACACAAAAGAATTTTGGGTTTACCAAAATTTACTTCAAAAAATGTATTCATATTATACCAAACTAGATGTCCTTCTAAAAGTTAGGTAAAGTTATAGGCAGAAGAATTTACCATGTGAAAGTTATAGTTTCTGCTTGGCCTGAAATTAGAGAACACATTGATAATGCTTCATCATATTTACTTAAAATCTAGAAAGGCCTAGTATCTTTTTAATAGTGTGTCTGAAGTATCACTTATTACCTTCTGTAAGAATTTCAGAATTTTCTTGAATATTGCTTATATTTTCTCAAGAAATAATAAAATAATAATCCTCCACATGAAAGTTTGTACCATTTGTGGTGTCTTTCTCTTAGCTGCCTAAGTTCTTTTTTTGTTACTATCAGTACCTGGAAAATCCAGAGACTAGGAATAGCTAAACTATTTCAGCAAGAGCTGGATCCAATACTTATCAATCATTAGGATAGACTTTAATTATAAAGTGTTTAAATAAAGTTATTTGCTGATCAAATCTGTCGTAATGACTGATAAGAATTGTAGTGCACTCACTCACAGACAGCCACTGGGGTCACCAGGACTCTGGAGGCTACTACTCTTGTAAGAGCATAAAATAGAATTCAGGTTGTGAAAGGTAATATCCTTCAGGTTTTCATCTCTCTAATCTGAAGCATTTGGGAAGTAAAACTTGTGTATTTCATTTATGGTGGCCCTGGAGAAATGATCGCCTCACAATTCTCTCATGGCCTTCAGGCAGTATAAGCATCCTACATATTTGACTTTTTATTCTGGAAGGGAAAACAAGAAGATATAACTAACTGCAAGGTTCACAAGTTGGTAGCTTGGCAGCTCTTTATACAAAATTTGGAAACATTGAGGGTGCCAAGAACCACAGATTCTACCCTTCACACTCTAAGCATTGAGAAAACCCTCATCACCATGAGACAATTCTTATCACTGTGAATAAGCATGTAGCACACATAAAGTGCATATTTTTGGGAACATGAGATCCTGAGCTTGCAGGAGGAAGAAACTTTTTCTGCTGCAGGTAGTTATTCTGAAACTTTGCACAGAGAAGACAAATTGTCCCATTAGCAGTGGAACAAATTGAGCGTGGTTTCTTGAGGAGTTTGATAGGCTTTTTTGCAGTAGTAATTACCACTGCACCCCTCCTATTCCCATACTGAGATGATGACTTTAGGAACTAAATCTCACCTACCACCTACCTGAACATCTTGATGGGTTTCATGAAGTGGAAGCACTGATCCTGCCCTGAGAGTCTGGGAGCACTGCTTACTCATAGTCCTGTACTACAGGAATAAGTTGGGCCTGCCTTTTGTACCCAGTCATTAATTTTCAGGAAACTTACAGGAACTGAGTTATTTTTTAATCTTTTGTCTGAAATTTCTCTGAAACTGGACAATTGGTTAAAAATTACTAAAGGGGAACTACCAGGCACACAGATGGATAACAGAGACTTATTTTCCTGGAAAGCAGACTATGTCTTCAAATTCCAGCTACTGTTGCTGTAATTATTTCCTTACATGCATAAAACATGTCAGTTAGTGACAAAGTTCAACAAAGTAACTTGGATGAGACATCGTAAAAGAGGTTCTTCAATGTCTAGCAAGAAAATTAATTCTCTCCTTCTGAATGATTACCTGTTGAATGCTGCTTCAAGCATATCTGCATAACATAGCTTCTTCCTACTAAATATAACAGAGGTTTTCTGACTTAACTAGTTATCTTGGAAATAGAGGCTTGTCTTTTACCTTTTTCTCACCATCTCCTTCACTTATGGGGGATATTAAACCCATTTGCCTGCCTGTCAGCTTGTCACATAAGTTTACATCTATATTCCTGCACTCATCTGAATCTACAGCCTTTATACACTAAACAGTTTCATAGAGCTGATTTGTAAAAAAAGACCACCTTACTCTCTCTTCAAGATTAGTATTTGTCATAAGGCTTATAAGAGATCAGCCAACTAGTCAGCCAGTTCTCTTGAAGGAATAGACAGCTCTTTTTCTGTAAAACAACTACATGCATACCTGAGTGTAGTGATCTACCATATGCATATCAAAGAGAATTTTTATTAAATGTGACTTTGGGCTGTAGGAGTTTTGTGGATGACATTGCTCTTAATAGTTTCCTCCTTCTCTTTAAAACCTTAAATATTGTGTATTGGCTGTCATAATGTATCCTGCTTAGGTAAAGTTTCTTAGGTCTGGAGGTATCTTGTGAATGAAAATATTACCGATTTCAACTGAAAATACTGTCTTATCAGGAGAAACCCATTTTGTGATTATATGAAACCCTAATTTCCAGTAACAGTTAAAATTAACAGTTTCAAATTTGTTATTTGAAAACAAATAACAGAACAGAAGGTAGTATGAGAATGAAAAAGAAATTCTTCCTGCTTTACCAGAACAACAAAGTTTGTCTGCATCTAGTAATTCTGGAAAATTCTTAGCCTTTGTGTACAAAATGGACTGTTCTACAGATATATCTTGTTGCTGGAAGGAACCCCACTGAACCCTCTGAGCAGTGGGAAGAAGATTTGGCTCAGGGGCTTCTAGGAGCTCTAGTTAAGAAGTGGGCGATAAAAAGGATGAGTTCATTTTAAGAGTGGACTTGAAAATATTCTTCAGAGGTGTAACATTCACATGCCAGAGTAAATATCACAAAGCATCTTTTGCTTCTGAAACTTAACTGCTATCATAATGACCATCTGTTGGCTGTAGGTTTCTAACATTCTCTGACCTATGACATTTATGACAAATTACGCACCAAAGTGCCAGAGACATCTTGTTAAAATGAAGCCTGAGGCCTGCAAGTTCTAACCCCTTTTGTCTTTAAAAGCATGGGTTAAATGGGAACAAGAAGTAGTTTAGACAGAAAACAAGACATGGCCATGGCTAAAAGGAAATGAAATCCTAATCCCCTAACCCTTTGACTTTTGCAGCTTGCTGCACAGCAATGTGCTTTCAACCATTAAACTACCTTAACCTTCTAAAGGGCCAAATTAGTTCAAATTGAGTGAAAATTTGCACATTACCACACAATCTTTGATTGATTCTGTTTGAAAATTTTTTGGAAGACAACCATTTAATACAATACTTTTAACCAACAAAATGTGTTTCACAGTCACTTCCAGTACACATAATATTTGCTGTCATATAAAAGCAATGTGAAGGAACACTTTTCAAAGTCACAAGTTAGTCCAACTGTAAAACCCACTGGTGTCAGTTAGATTTAGACAGATCTCTACAGTTTCTTTCTAAAGTTATTCTTTAGATAGATATAGATATATAGATATAGATAGATATAGATATAGACAGATATAGATTGAATTATGGACCTTATTTAAGAGAAATATAGCCTATATTAAAGTGAGAAATGAAAATTGCAATATTTTATCTAATCAGTGGAAAGCTTCCTGAGTTCTAGCAAATGATACAAAATAAATACCATAAACCCAACAAAACCCCCAAATATGCTCACATTATATTTGTAGCATTATGCATTTTAATGTCAAAAGTAGTAAAATGGCACATAAAGATGCTTTTAAACAAACAGATGTTGAAGTCTCTAAGTAAAATTAATATTTATTTTTTTTTTCTTATCTAGAATCTCAATTGAAATAGCATAAGTCAGCACATTAAAAAAAAAGTATCACAAAATCATTATTATTGTAAGTTACTGAATAACACATGAAAAATGTTATGTGGGGCTGGGATATCTGCAGTTAAATATGTAAAATCTCCATACATTGCCACGTTTTCAAAAACTTTTTTCTACTGTATGCCTTGATCTCTATATTAGATGATGACCTGTGAAAACAAAGTAGGCATTACATGATTTGGTGTTCGACCAAACACCATCCTGTAGTCATATAACATGATAATGTTATGACTACAGAATGGTGTTGGGTCCAATTCCTGTAATACTTCAATATTTAAGCAAAACACCACCAGCTTCATGAACAGAAAACTCTTGTCACCTAATTTTGCTGCATAAAGTCTGCTAAACCTGCATTCCTACAAGCTTCTGTGACCTGTGTCTTTCATCTTGCATCTTCAAAAAGGTAGTTTTGTAAACCTGTGATGTTTCTATCAATTTGCAGGCTGCAGTGATTGACTTTGTCTTAGACTATGTCTAGCCATTGACTTCTTTCATAAAGAAGTGCTGTCCTGAAATGAATGAAAACTGCCAAAAGGGCAGGAAGGAGAGTTTATTTTGACTGGCCCACTAAGGAATCAACTGGGATTGCCGACTAAGCTGGTAAGGAAAGAAAGAAAAAGATCATACAAGGAAGAGTTGCCCGTAAAACAAAAAATCAAAAGAAGATGATGGATACATCAGACTCATAATTCAGGCAACAGTTAAGCAAGTATAAAAATCACTCCTTTTGCATTTTCAGATTAAAGGGTTTGTTTGAATTGGTTATGCTTTCAATTTATCTCTGTTAGAAAAATATCAGATGCGATCTTCATCTCCATAAAGATCCAGTAACCTTAATTTTCTGCCACATTGATTTACATGGAAGGAAATTCAGGAATATACAACTTAACTAATTCTGAGTAAATTGTCACCTATAGAGGTAAAATACCATCAGAGAATTTTATCTGACTTTGAAAATGCAGAGGAGACAGTAAAATATTTTCTTGTGTTACATGGATCTATAAGATTTTCTTCAAATTTTCATTGCACAACTGCATAAAAGGCAGAGTTTGATTGTTTCTTTCTCCTAGGAGGAAAAGGGGAAGAAATTGAAAAGAAAAAGGGGTTGGAAAAAGGATAGCAGACATCTCATTGAGCTCAGGGAACATATGGAACAGAAGATTTGGGTTTTACTCTTGTAATATCAGTTTTCACTTTCCACTGGTCTATCACTTTGCTGAAACGATTGTGTTGTGGCAGTCAGAAGACTTGAAAAGTACAAAACAAAGCAACAAGCCCACAGCACAACAAGTAAACAACAGAACACAAGGAGATGGCGATAAAGCTTAATTTTATAAATTTTTATTTCTGAAAATAGAATGTCCAAAATTGCTGAGACTTAGGCCCAGACACACTTTGAATCACTGAGTCATGAATCTCAAGCTTGTCTTCCATGTTGTCCAATGAATGTAGCACCCACCAGTCAATAATCCTGATTTTGATCATAAAATGTTCTTGGAGGCTGAGAAAAATTTCATATTCAACTTTCTGTGTTCTTTCTTTCTCCTCCCCGCTATTCCTCAGAGGTTTCTTTTTGATGATCTGTATTTTTTTAAATTACACCCATAAGCCATAAAAATCCCAGTCTAAGCTTATTATTAAAAGGAAATAAATTAACATGTGTGAGCAATTCTAGGGTGGAGAGACTTCAAGCTCCTTTAATTTAACTCTTAGATTCATTATAGAGATTTTCACACTCTTAGGCAGAAAAACCAGTACTGCACACTTACAGATGTAATGGCTCAGCAACTTTGTCATTGTCAAAGTACATTTTATTTGACCTCAGTTACTGAGCATGAAAAGCCATGAAACAACACCAGAAAGAGTACATCCAGACTTTTGACAGGGCAAGCAGAAGTTCATAAGAAATAGACAGAGAGAACTTCTATACCCACACTAGAGCCAATGTCTGTGCTATTGGGTCATCTGGTCTTTTGAATCACCAACACCAATTTATATCTAGCTTAACACAAACACTCCCCAAAATTTCTGTGTCTGTACATAACACTTCGTTCTTCTAAGTGGCTTATTCATATAGACTAGGAATTCCTCTCCTCTATTGTTCAAGAGATATCAAAATATGAATTTTAGTATTTTTACTTTTTGTGTCCTCTAAAAGGCATATCCAAGAGGCTTGATAATTTTGTCAAACAGACCTCAAAAAACTTTGTCATTTTATATAGTACCTCTAACTGACCACTCTAAATCAGAATAATTTAAAGGTACTGAAAAATATGGGGCATTGATTGTCTAGAAATTGCTTTCTTTATGCATCTAGATTTACTGTGCTGCTCTAAATTATTTTGTCATGAAGTGTTTGGAAGTAGAGAAGACATACCCTTTTTTGTTTTTTTGTTGAAAGACATCTATATCAACAATATTGAACTTATAAACTTAAAGGTATGCAAGTCATGGAAAAAATGATAAAACAGCTTTGTGAGGAACAGTCACATAGACACAATAGTCAAAAATAGAAATTGTGATTACAGCATTAATTGTGAGTTATGCATGAGTTAAAACTGCAACAATACATTAAGACACTACAGTAATTACAAATACTGTACCAAAGAAAACTACTGGTAGGAAGGATTATGATTTTACATAAATTCCTGTCTGTCAAAACCCATTAATCAAAACAAATTAATATTATTAGGGAGACTTATTAACAGACTTAAATTTTCTAAACAATTTAAAGTTTCCTCACCAGAAGTCACAGAAATTTGTTTGTATGCATGACCAAAAGTTGGATTTCTGTTTTGCAAACACTACTTTATACTTTATTACAAATGATCTTTGTAAAACAAATCTCATGAAGCTGCCATGGACCCTTCCCTCACCATGTTTTTTTGTAATCTACTAAATACATCAAAGCCATCCTGGTGGTACCTATGAATAGTAGCAATAAAGACTCGCTTTGCATGCTGTGTGGATGTAACCGATAACAAAAATTCTTCCAAACAGGTTTGAAGTTCTTTAATAAGATTTATACGAGCAGGTTAGCCCTCCCGGCACCCACGATGATTCTTGACCTCAAAAGATAGTCAATACAACCAAAGGCAGGACATGTTACAACAACTGCCTTGGGCTTGTCCCATGTGGAAGATAACAGCATTATTTTTTAGATTTGTGGTTGAGATACTGCTGCAGGAGAACACTGTGACCATAAAGCATGTTACAGTTTTCCCCATTACCCATTTGAGCTCATCTGTCCTAAGGGCTTCTCATGAAATCTTTGCTGCTCTGGCCATGGCCTGTTTGTCTCAGAAGCCTCTGCCAAGAGAGATGTTTTGATAAAGCATTATTTTGCAAAAAGAATTTGCAGAAAGAATTAATCTCGTTCCTATGGTAATATTGGTATATTACTATGAAGGTGGTGAACCGTTATGCCAAACTATATCAAATATCAAGAAAATACCAAGAGAGGCTTTTATATATATCATCTAAACAGAAGAAGTACACACTGTTCAGCTATGCTAGAATTTTCTCCTAAAAACCTCAAGGTTATGACTGGTTTTGCTCATACAACTGATTTAGCTGGAAAGCAGTAGGAAGGACACAAAGCTGAATGTTTAAGCTGTGCAGTTTCTGATTTCTCTTAGACAAAGAAGGTAAATAGTCCATGTCCTAAAGGAAGTGTTTCCAAAAAACAGTTTCCGGGGGGAAAAAAAAAGGACAAAAGCAAAAAAAGAGAAAAAACCCAAACAAACAAACAAAAAGCCACCCCAAACCAAGCCACCACAATAACCACCACAACATTATTTAGAACCTTAAAATTTTATAACACAGAAATCCTGAAATAAAATCAGACTGAATAGCTACCACATTATTCCAATCGTTTCATATTACTTGGTAATTGTTACAACTAGAAAGATACACTTAATGGAATTTGTAGTATTCATAATTATGGGTTATCAAAGATACCACAGCATTGTTCACACTTAATGATAAAACCCTGAAGGAACTTCATGGGTTCTCTTTCCTTAACCTCCCTATCTTTGCATAAAGAAATAAAAGGACTTTTTGCATTCTCTCCCAGCAATGATGATAAATTTACTGAAAATACTAGACACTGCCTATGAATAACTGATGTCAACATACGCTTGAAAATCACATATCTATCCTGGTACCTAGAGAACAAATACCCTGTAATTTTTGTATCAAAAAACCAAAAAACCAAAAACCAAACCAAAACAAAAAACCAAAGAAAAAAAGCAGGCAGTGAACACAGAAAAAAGCTGAGTATCACAGAGATCTAAATTTATGCTCTAGTCAGATTGCAAAACCAGCCATTTCACAAAATGACTGAAAATAGAGGAGAAAAATTACATGAGATGTTACTTGCCAGTTATTTCAGTTTTTTTACTGAAGGATCATGCAAAAGAATTTTCTGCATGCATTTAATTTTAAAAAATCTTTTATATTTATTTTAAAAGTTACCAAAATTCTCTGTACTTTTTCCAGCAACAATGTCTACTTTTGCAGTTAAGACTAGCCTCATGCAGGCTATTATATTTTAGCATTTCTTTTAGTGGTGTTCAATCTACCTATTTTACATATCTCTGAGATACTATTCTATTTTACAGAATCCATTGAAGACTAGACAAAGAACTCTCAGAGCATGGGGTACAAGACAGGACAATTCCCAAAGTATTTTTTGTAGTGTGATTCCATCTCTCTCTAAAATGGTAAACCAATAGGCTGGTTCTTATTACAGTGATGTGCTCTGAAGCAGATGATCTGTAGGAATGTGGTCAGGTGCACTGACTTCTAAACTTTCCCACCTGAAGTGTAATTGGTTGTGCTTTATCATGTTTTTAAAATATGGGCTGTGAAGTCTTCCTGCATTGTTCATAGGAAACTGGCATATATCACTTCAGATTTCTGGGGAGCTATTCCAGGTGGTAGCAACTTGGCTGAGGACTGGTTTGGATAGGGAAACCTAGTTGCTGGGGGTTAGGTTTGTTTCTTGTTTGTTGTTGTTGTTTTTGGTTTTTTTACCTATGGAATTTTTTCCCCCCCGGGAGTTGCTGGGCAACTAACTACTGAGTACTTATGGGTACTCACGCGGGACAAAAGGATGGAGCGATAGGACCTGGCTACACTTTGTTCTTTTGTCTCCGGGAGTTTCAATCAGAGGGGGAAGGTAACATGAGGTTTTGGGGGCAGGAAAAAGACGAGGCTGGGGGCAGCTTCGCTCTCTTGCTCTCGGCATCAGAGAAAGGACGGTCAGGCTGCTGCTTGCTGTGGGAGGAGTTTTTCACTGGCATCATTGGGTTGGATCCTGACGAAAGCTACCATCATCTGCTCGTGTGCTCGGGAAATCCTGAGCTCTCCTCCTGCTGCCCTGCTGGAGCTGGTCTGGCCCTGTCCCACCGCCGCTGCTTTCTCAGCACTGCTTTGAGGCTTTTTCTGCTGCTGTGGCCCCGCACTGCCCCGTCCTGCCGGGGGTCCTTCCAGTGACCACCGACGGACCTCCGGATATATCCGATCCACCAGCCCGGGATGCCTCTCCGTTCCAGCTCGGTGCTTTTTGGAATCCCAAGAGATTGCACTGCCCCGGGTTTTGTGAAACAAAGCCCCATCAAGGTCCCTGGTTCTGTTCACTATTAATGCTGTAATTGTTGTTTGTTTTGCCTTGTTATACATATTTGTAAAGAACTGTTATTCCTATCCCAATATCTCTGCCTGAAAGCCGTTTTAGTTTTCTAAATTATAAGTTGGGGGGGGGGGCTTTGAATTATCCATTCCAAGAGAGGCCCTGCCCCTCTTAAGCAGGTACCTGTCTTTTCAAAACCAAGACACTAGTGCTCTGGAGGAATTTGCAGAGACTTTAGGTCTGAAAATCAGCTTATGTTAGTTTTAATTCCTACTGAGAAAAGCTGTGGTCTAAAGGAGAATCACTGGTGCAAAAGAGATGAAGGGAGAAGGCAGCCATACTGAATGGGGAGCTGGCAGTCACCAACAAAAAAGACCTCACCTCAGTGTGCCACAGAGCCTTCCAACTCCCTCAGTAGGCAAAATACCCAGATCCCATCACAGGAGTATGATCTTCGCTCCGTGATACACGTCTGTATTTAATACTATAATACGTGTTTTACACTGGTTTGATCTGAGGAGAATGCACTTTTTTTTCATGGAACCAGGGTGAACTAAGGTCATAAAAGATTTCTGAGATCACGTCTGTGTAAAATTCAGATCCCTTTATGTTTTCAGCACACAGTGGAGAGAAATTATCTGAGTACTATGACTTTGTATTTTAGATACAAATCTAGGTTGCAAAATATTGAGATGTTATTGGTAACTGATACAGGAAAGTAATGAAATAATAGCCCCTCTGTGTCTCTAAGTGGTTGAATAAAATGAACAGAAAAGAAAAATCATAGAATGTTAAGGGTTGGAAGGCATCCTTAAACAGCAACTAATCCCAACCTCCCGTACTACTGGCAGAGACATCTCCCGCAAGACTAGTTTGCTCAACCTGGCCTTAAACACTTGCAGGCTTGGGGCATCCACAGCCTCCCTTGGAAACCTGTTTCAGTACCTTACCATCCTCACATTAAAGAATTTCTTCCTAATATCCAGCCTAAATTTGTCCTCTTTCAGTTTGTACCAATTATTCCTTGTTCTATTACTACAGCACCTGAGCATCTCCTATAAAGAGAAAGCATCTCTTTCCAGCTTTCCAGTAGGCCCCCTTTAGTTACTGGAAAGTTGCTATAAGATTTCCACTCAACCTTCCCTTCTCTAGTCTGCATAGCCTCAGCTTTCTCAACCTGTCTTCAATGGGGAGATGTTCCTCTTACCAACTTCTTGGCCCTCCTCTGGACTTGCCTCAACAGTTCCATGTCCTCCTTCTATGGGGACACTAGAACTGTACACAGCACTCCAGGTGGGGTCCCACAAGAGCAGAGCAGAGGGGCAGGATCACCTCCTTCACCCTGCTGGCCATGCTCCTTTGGATGCAGCCCAGAATGCGTTTGGCTCGCTGGGCTGCGTGCTCACATTGCCGGCTTATGTGGAGCTTTTCATCAACCATCACCACCAAGTCTTTATCCTCAGGGCTGCTCTCTGTTCTTCTCTGCCCATCCTGTAGGTGTGTTTGACCCAAGTGCAGGACCTTGCCCTTTGCTTTGTTGAACTCCATGAGGTTTGTATGTACCCACGTCTCAAGCATGTCAAGGTCCCTCTGAATGGCATCACTTCCCTCCAGCGAGTCAGCTGCAACACACAGCTTGGTGTCGCCAGCAAATTTGCTGGGGGTGCACTCAACATCACTGTCCACTTTGCTGGCAAAAATAAAACATGAAAAAGTTTTTTTTGGGCTGTTAAACCTTCACAGTGGACTAAGAACCAAAAAATAATCGATGCCATGCAATATATTTGCTCATTCTTAGATCAATCCCTTAGACAACAATTAAAAAAAAAAAAGGAACAGAAAACTGAAATTGTAAATCAAGCTTTCATATACTGAAATCTTATACTGCTATGGAAAATATATCATAACTAGACAGCTATTTAGAAAACATTCTTCCTGTATACTTAAAGCTAAAAGAAAAAATAATATATATATATTAAAGAAGCATATTTAAGCACTTGTCCAATTTTCACAAAGGTGCAAGCATCACTTTTTGAACTTGATAGATATTGAATGCTACTCAACCAGAATGATAAAAGAGATCCTGAACAGTTTACACACAAACATATGTAAATTTGTTAATACATATGTCTCAAAATCCACTGTGATATGCAATTAAAAGTAGACTGTATTAGCTGAGCACTTCAGATAAAAGAGTTGTGACCCTTTTGCATGTAAAAGGGTCATTTTCCAGGCAATAAGAGACAACTTTTCAGGCCTAATATAGTTCATCATCAGAATTAACAAAGTTTCATCATCAACTTCATATTCAGGAACTTATGAAATACAGTAGTGTCTGACACTAATTCATTCATTTGAACACTCACCTGGTCAGCTAAAATCAGGTCACGAATATTGCCTATGTAGCTTATGTGTACTGCATACTGATGAACTGTAGATGTACTGCATAGTCTGTAGGCTGAAAATTGGTGTTTAAACTAGAATACAGGACTTGGAGTTTTGTAAGTCAAGCTCATATTGTCACAGGCAACCATGACACTTATCATTGCTTTCACTTTACCTTGAAAAAAACCCCTCCTGGAATTCTGACTTTATTCTTTCCTCATTGTCCTGATATTTTACAAAAATTCTACCAATAGGGCAGAAACTAAAAAAATCTGCATACCTAACTACAAGGTTCAATTATCAAGAGCTAAAGGGTCTGTTCCTGTAGTTCATGCTGATGAAGTTAAAACAATATAACCCCCTTTTCTATTTCACAGTAATTAAAATGTTAATTTGCTAAGAAATGTTACTTTTCCTAAAGCTTTGGATTTTAACATGTAAATATCAGATTTTGAAGACCAGCAGCCTCACAGTGGGATACAAAATCTGTGAGCCTGGATAATACCTTTAAAACATTCAGAAGTGACAACGAAATATCTGTTTTGGACATGCCAGAAGGAGTTAACTGTGATTAATTGCTTTTTACTCCAGCTCATTTCACAATTATGATTTCTGTCAAAAAATTGTCAGTATGAAACAATATATCCAAGTATAAATATCACTAATAAAATGGCACAGGAAGATATTCTGTGACTACTTAGAACTGAAGGCATTTTATTGAAAAAGTCCTTATTTTATTTGGCAGTCATCCATGACCTCCTACTGTTGACAGAACTAGTAGCAATTCCTATTTGAAGTGTACCAGAAGATGATACTGCTCAGCAGAAGGCTGCTTTAGAGCATTTAGAGGATTTATCTCTAAATTAATATTTTCATCTAACAGTCTCACTACACACCTTACATAATCTTTAAATTATAGGAAAATGCTAGAAGGGAGTTCTGAGATTCGGCAGCTGAAGTAATGCTAGAGATTTATAGCTCTCTGAAGTCGACATTTGTGACTGACCTACAGCACACCAGGGCTGTTATTTCACTTTCCTGATTCATGATAAGTGCAGCTGTCTCCAAATAAGCCTCCAGAGCCCATTAATGCCCAGTTCCCTACCTTATGGTAAATATGCATACATCTAGCTTTACTTTTTAATGCTCTGTTGTTGTTAAGTTGAATAGAAAATTGGGCTATTTCCTCCTTTAAAAAGAAATTTTTCAATTACCCAGGTAGAGTTGACTTTAAAGACTTTAGTTCATACATTTTTTGTCTAAATATATATTAAAAAAAATGCAATTTATACACTAAAGACTGCTAAATCATATTTCATTTGATTGATGAATTTTTTATCTCTCTTAGTGCAGTCCCCTAGCTTCCTTTCCCCTAGCTTCCTTGCATTTGTTGTGTGAAGCATATACAACTAATTAACAAAATCATTTGCATGATGGTATGAAGGTAAATATTAGAAATAAAGAGAATACACATTCATAAAACATTAAAAAAAAGCATTAAGGCATTTGTCATCCCTGTTTCAATTTATTTTTCGTTAATAAAATATACATTGTTTTCCATTTGGAAAATTTACTAGTGGCAACACATTGAGCATGCAGCTTTGTTTCTTTAGAGATGAAGTCTTTGTTTAAGCACCAGCGATGGGTTTTTTGTGCCATTGTCTGATCTGTCAGATTGGATGAGCATGTGTGTTTCGGGGTGCAAAGATGTGCGGCCACATCTGCTGTGCAAAGCCGTGAACTCACAACTCTCCCCACCACTACAATGTGGCACTCGGAGCTCCTTTGTTGTGATGGAGCTGCTGGTGGTTGCATGTCTGAAGTGTCACAAGTGTCAGGGCTCATTATAGTCACCATAATCAGTCTAAAACAACCACTTATTTTGACCATTTAATACTGAAGCATAAGAAATTAAAGGCTAGATACCTTATAAGTTTTCTGATAGTCAGTTGATTATAATTGGGATTCAAAACCACAAGGCAAAAAATTAAAAGGGTCTGTTAACAAAATAATGTCCCTTTTTCTTCTAGAGAATAATTTTTTAAATTCTACCAATAGCATCATGCAAACAGTTGACAAACCATTTAGATGGTGTTTTAGGAAGTGATCAATTTCTTCTATGGAATTATTTGTGTAGAATTATAGAATGGGAGATATTTAACAAACAACAAAGATTCCTTACGCATGTTTTTTTCTTTTTCCACATTTATATCTTAAAAATTCCATTGTCTTCAGCACTCCACTGGGATTAGCATTCAGTGTTTATGTTAAAAAGAAATAAATCTTATTAGTATTCGGATCACAGGCTTTATATTAACTGATTACAGAAACAACAGCTGTCAAATTTGAATCTGAATATTTTTGAGTTCTTTAATGCTAAATGGAGTTCAAAACTGCAGTTTTGGTTTTAGGCATATCTATATGATAGTTAAATTATCTTTCAGTCACTACTTGATTTTACAGTTAATTTTATTCATAAAAATGAAAAAGTAATGACTTCAAGAGGAAGGAGAAAAATCATACATGATCTAGAAATAGGAACTCTGTCAGAAATTCAAGCATTTGAAGGGATTCCACATTGAATTTTTCTGAATACATTTTCTTACTTATAAATCATATCTTTGATTTTATTTCTCTTCACAAAGTTACTTCTCAGTAAATGTGCATTCACGGTTTTGGAGAAATTTTCACTACAGTCAAGTTATAGATGGTCATCACTAATTAAAGAATACAGCTGATGATCTTTATGAAATTATGCTTCCACAAAACCTGCATCTGTTGTCACTCTAATAATACTCTGCAGCCCAACATAGGATTAATCAATTCTAATCTAGATGTAGAGACCTTAGACCTGTATGGCCTCATTAATTCAGATAGTACGTGACAGTTCAGAGGTTTCTTAAACTAGCCATAATCTGCAAAAACAGACTTCTGTGCCAGTTTGAGATGCATGTTATTTTCAGGTTGGAATTCCTGTCTTCCACCTGAAGTTAATGGGCAGCAAAATTAAAATAAGTGGACTCAGTTTTCATCCTGAAGTTTAGGGAATTACACACAGCTGTACTCACTCAGAACACAACAAAGGGTGAGAAAGTCTACAGAACCACCTTTATAAAGGTGTTTTCCAAAATATTTCAAGTACTATAAAAAATAAAAGAAGGCAAAAGATATGAAAATTAAGGAGAAAAATACAGAACAGCTCAAATAGACACTGTCTTAAGTTTGACCCATTTTATTTTTCCTTTAAATGAGCCAACCAGAATTACTGTTCTGCATAGCCAATGCTTGTTCACTTTTTTCCATCTCTCTGTGAAACTTTAACACTTGTCATTTGTTGGAAGTCCTGTCCTCTTCTTTTACTGACCTCTCTCTTACACCTTTCCAACAAAAAATAAACCTCCATTTTTCTCGGCAGGCATGACACCCTCTGTAAAGGTGTTAGTTTCTTTACTCTGAAGAATAACTGTACCCTGTCAGAGATAAAAAAATAAATTACCAGGTGATAATACTACCAGCTCCTCTACAGCTAGTCTGGAAATATGTTTAAATCTAGGACATAAAAATCCACTAGTACACAGTTAACTAAATATACACAAGATTCTTAATTTTTGCCTATGTCAAACATCTGAAGGATGTATAGAAAAATATAATGGATGCATTGCCATCAGTTTGCTCTCATGCATGGACATGGGAAGAAAGCACAGTGCTATAATAGTCTCACTCAAAAACTGTACATGACCGCTTTAGCCAGAGATTAACACATCTCCAGAGAACACCTTTTAAAAGCACTGTTCCTTTAATGTCCTATATTTGTGATCAATGATTTCAGTACCCTGCAGTAGAGTCCCTAGAGAATAGACTGTAGCAAACTTTCCTGGCCATAGCCCCAAAGAAAGTTTTATTCTAGCTCATTGAAACAGAACTGTATTTAACTCAATGAGAGAATAACGATTTGTTAAAAACCATATATTTCAGCTGCCTTAACATGTGAAGACCTGTGCCCTTGAGCTCCTGAACTGGTATGAACTGAGTTAAAAGTAACTCTGAGGTGATCTTGCACTCTGCTTTGATGACATTAGTAATAAACTTTTACTAAAATAAATAGAACAACTTATGTTAAATAGTTCACATCACCTATGAAACTTCTAAATTCTGATATAATCTGAACTTTGCAGCTCAAGCTGTTCTATTTAGAATTATATGTAGACAACAATTCTTTAATTAGGTAAATTAAAATGAATAGTATAGAAACAAAAAGAAAGCTAGGGCACAACAGAAACACTGCAGAATGTCCAGATTAGGATGCAGTGAAGCCTACAAAGTAGACCATTTTATAATATTATATATTGGCAGTTATTCATAGTGCCAGGCTTTTTCATTACTATTGAAATCATGCATTTAAAAGAAAAATGTTTAAACTTCAGCACTAAAATAGGAATAATTTTTCACCTCTGACTTTTTGGTTGCTATTCAGAGCAACAGAGGCATGGTGGCTTCCGAGAAACAAAGGTTTGCCCAAAGGAATAAGAAAGAAGTAAGACTTCCCCAAAACCTGTGTTATTCTTGGAAGGTGAGGAAGGGACACACTAGACACTCTGAACATGGACATTCTGTGACCAAGGACTAGTAACTTACAAGAAACAAGTTGGAACTTGTCCTAAAGAGAGAAAAAGCCCAGTATGTCTTCAGTAAATGAATAATTAACTGTCAAAGTCAAGCTTTTAAAAATAATTTTACTGCTTTTTTTCTAAATCCAGAACTGAGATTAAAGGTTTGTCTATGTACACCAGAGTTCTGGAAGGCAAATTAAGCCTTTTAGATCTCTGTGTAGAAAAAATGCTACTACCATCTTCTTGACAAAAATAACAACATAATGAAAACCAACTAAAACAACAAACCACAACAAACTGATATAGGAATTATAAGTAAAGTAAACAACATTTACTTTGAAATACATATATCTATACTCTTCTCCACTGGAAGTGTCATTACCGCTTTATTGATTTCCATATTGAAAGAAATATTAACATATGTGAAGGATGAGGATTATATTCAAAGCAGATAGTGTGGTCATGTCTTCTGTGTAATCAAAGAGCCTGTGATAACCTGTAATGTAGGAAAAAAATTAAGCTATCCCTTTTAAGAACCATTTGAATTTGTTATTGCTGCCACATTTTAAATTTCATTACTTTTGAGGGAATTCTAGGAAACCATTCTATTTTCCACAGAAAAGTTTTAAATTTAAAATTAAATTAAGAAAACCCCAAACTGTTGGTATTTTAAATCAATGCTTAAATCAGAATAAAAGGAAGTGTTGTTTTTTAGACAATATATTTTTGCTTCATTATATCTCAAAAAGTCTCAATGTCAATATTCTGAGTTATATTTTTATGTGCCAGATATGTGTCTTTATATTTGTTTTGGTAGAAAAGCAGACAACAGACTATTTCATGGGCAATAAATTCAAGATAGTAATGAGGAGATAGTACTGCCACAGCTAACTGCACACAGATTGGAGGGTCACATATTTGACACACACCTAGTACGGCCCTTAATGAATCTATATACTTGATTAAAGTTACTATCTTTTATAGCACTAATCAGCTTTGCATGGGAAGCTAGTTCATTTCAAACAGAATTAAGAGGGCCATTCTGTTCTAAAAGAAAATAACTTCTGGAAATTTTCAAAAAAGTTTAAAAATTTCTTGTGAATTGCTGCCAAAATCTTCATATGCAAAGAGGAAGACTAAATATAAATATTACAAAAGACAAAGAATGTATTCAAATATGAAATCCTTGACGAAACAGTATGACGCAAAATATTGCAGAAAATGTCTGGATTTATTTTGCCTGAAATGTCCATTCTACTAGTTTTCTTCTTTTTCTTCTCAGATTCTTTTCCTTTTTAACACCCTATCTTCTGAATTGTTTTAAATGAGTACTCCACCTACAATGCCCCCGGTTCATGAGTCTCTCAAAATTCCCGCTTTCTCGTCTTTTATACCAGTTGTCAATTTTTGTTTTCAAAGTTATTTGTCTACATTCTTGAGATTCCTTTCTGTTAAACTTTCTCTCAATAGGTTACTTATTCCCTAAATCTATTTTTCCATCAGGAAACGTAACTCCCTTTCCCTTTGTTAACTTTCGTAAGAATTCACATTAAATGGTAGCCAATTTGAAGGGTGAAAATACAGCTCCACAAAGATCAATAGTGGATCTCATCCTGTGTCGTGACCTCCACCAAGGAATGCAGGTGGCATCACCAACAATTTCAACCTACAAATAAAAACTGTGCTAATAATTCAGAGAAATGTATTCCCATTTCTAATTTAAAAGATCACAAATGACTCTTGCCTCATTCCAAGCCATTTTCCAGAGAAACTACATGGATAGCAATCCATGCATGTCCCATTTGGAATCTGCATAAAACAAGAATAATAGGGTGCAATTTGTAATTCTTTACCTGTGAACTATCCAACATGTAAAGTGCAATTTCCAGCTGAGACAAACTTAGCTTGGCTAGGAAGATAAACCCATTCTGGCTCAAGCTGCTGCCTATGCATGAAGCAGAGTCCTATTTTGAGCTTCAGCTGTTGCAGCATACAGAACAAACACAAGATGTACAGGATGTAGAGCAAGCATGCATGTTGTGATAAAATAGCTGCAGCATCTAACCTCAGATTATAACAGAGATGTTTCAGCCTCAAATTCCATCTGCTTTGGAACACAGTCACAGGACAAATTACAACCAAATTTCAAAACAATATATAGACAATGCATTTTCCTTGATGCTAT
Organism: Acrocephalus scirpaceus scirpaceus; assembly: GCA_910950805.1. Taxonomy (NCBI): domain Eukaryota; kingdom Metazoa; phylum Chordata; class Aves; order Passeriformes; family Sylviidae; genus Acrocephalus; species Acrocephalus scirpaceus. The sequence continues at coordinate 58,183,146 of OU383776.1, forward strand.
CTAACCTTATTCCTTGGGGAAATAGCTATATATTTATACATCTTAAGTTGTTCTTTTACCATATAGATATTTTTTGTCACAGTTCTTGATGAGTAGATACCAGAGACTAACAACTTTATTGTAGGACTGGATTTAGTGAGAACTGTCATATGCTTTGCTTTTTTTTCTGCATTTTCTGTAAAGAAAAAGATCATCTCTGCCATCACACATCCTTGAATTTCTATTTTCAGGCAAGCAGTGTGAATATGAACATCTGGAATACAATTTATTTCTCCTTTGTGTCACCTTTGCAGTGTGTTAAGGGCACGGGTTTGTCTTCTATTAAAATATATTGCACCTCTCTATCTCACTCTTACAACTCTACATTATTATGCTACAATGCTACAGATAGACTTTTTTTTTTTTTTATTCCAGGTTGTTTATAATATTTTCCTTTTTGGCTTCTCTTTATGCCCTCTTGCAAAGTACTACTACAGAAAACATGGCCATAAAGCAGCTGGCATGGCTTGCCCTTTTTGTCACTCTGCCTTTCAGGCACATGGATGGTGTTTTTCTGGGTGGTTGACAACACAGGCCTTTTACGCCCAGAGTGATGGCCCTTGTTTCATTCACCACCAGGGCATGTTTTTGTATGGAATAACAGAAGTATTAAAAGAGGAAAAACAAAACAAGAAAATTACTTTCAGAGTATTGCCCCCCCACCACCAAAAATTTAACCAAAGTCCAGGACTGAAACACAAGGCTGGACAATTATTAGAAACGTATGCATCTCATATGTAAATTCTGGACCAGAAGTCTAACTTCAGCAAGTAGTCAGCATTACAGAATTCTATATTCAATCATAGTTTAACTTTTAAAACACCATTCCCATTCCAGAACCTCTCATAAAGAGATAGTATTCTCAAAACACAGGCTTTTAGGATGCATAGGTTATTTCTCCATGTAATATGCAGCCACAACTGGATGAGCTGTGCAAAATTGAAAACTAGATTTCTAAGAAATGATATTATCAGTTCAGAGCCAAGAGCAACACTGAATGCTGGGACTAACCAGTTTCTTCAGATGTAATTTTTCTGACACATGCCAACTGTAATCTCCTTTTTCTTAATGTTTCTAACAAAACCTCATTGTGGAAAACTAACTCCAATGGAGATAAACTGATCTACAATCACAGAATCGTTTCCTCTATCTCTTTACATTTATCATGTAAGTTGTAGAGCATGACACAGGTAAAATCCTGTTGCCCGCTTTGAACTAGTGAACATTTCTATTGCCCATGCCACAAAACAGTATGAAAATGTTTAATGCAACAGTAAAGTTCACTTTTCTACCAGCTCTTTGAAACAATAAATTTTTGTCTTCAATAGCCTACATCTTTTTCTCTGAGAGAATAAAGCATTACTCTCTGTGAGTGATAGCAATCTGTTTTTCTGTCCTAGCAAGAATACATTAACCAGGAAGCTCTCTGCACATGATTATATTTCTTAGCTTAGAAGAGACAACCATTAAAATGTATCAATGAAAAATAACGTCTTTCTTTAAATTAACTAATATCTACATTTAATGAAGCTCAGTTTATAGTGATTTTCTGGATGAAGTGCTTTTCTTTCAGCCTAATTATGTGCACAGCTTTCAGACAACAAGGAGTGTCTTTAACATTAGATAAGAACCTAGGCTTTTATCTCAATCAATAGTCTTTAGCCTTTGAACTCATGTCAGAGAAAGACCAGTCCGTCACATTCAGTTCTACCTACCTCTTTCTTCTTAATGCACACTGCCATTTACAGAAGGAAAACACACAGATACACAGTATATGACCAAGTAAAGTATTCAGGGCATTTTGTGTACAGGGGGGATGGGATCTTTTATGGCTATAGAAATGGGTGACTGAAATGATGATGTTAAAATTTTCTTGTTTCCTTTCACTGGGCTTTGTGTATCTCAAAGGAGCCCCATATGGTGCTCTTTGTCCGTGTCATTACCTCGTTACAGCCGCTGTCTGCCAGCCAAAGGTAGAACGCTGCAGCTGTAGACAGCGATACAACTGGAATTGTCTAAGGTCAACAGTGCCGTAATTACTTTAAAATGTCAGCGTACAATAAAATACAACAGTTCATCTGGCAGAAAGCAAATTAGCTTTGACCATAGCGTAATTACCCTTTTCTCAGCACCATTAGAAGAGATCAAATCTCCACATTCAGTGTTTGAGGAAAGGCCATCAGAGTACACTCTACCTGACAAGGATGCACATTTGCCATTTTGAGATATAATTAATTGTCCCTATAATAGAAATTTTTATATTTGACTCTGGAATTGAAATGCGTAATAACCTGGCTTCTTCACATTTAACCATTTCTACTCTGAGTCGATATGCATTGCAAAGTGAAACTAGGTGATATCAACACAATGAACACGTTAACCACTCAATCAGTAGAAAACTGAAGCAAATTATTTTTATTAATTGCCTTAAGCTTAATTGGACAGCCTCCATTCTCATCAACACAGGTGTGAATCTGGGATAATTTTACTGAAGTTACTGATGTGACTCTGGATTTACACAAGTTGCTTTGACTTTGGAACCAGGTCATTATGCTGTTTGGGCTACAAAGTTTTACTTAAAGGAGAAAAAAAATTAAGAATCCAAAGCACTGAATACAATAAATAAAAAATTACTTTTCCAAAACTATGACCTTCAGTTTATCTTTTCAGTCTCATTTTGTTACAATGAATATAACTGTACTTATTAGAGTTCAAATCTTGATTGTGATCTGAACTTCAGACAAAAACTCTTGCAACGTGATGGGGCTGATGAACCTGCGGTGTTGGGACAACTGAAGCAGCCACTTCTTCCAGGGTTTTTCTTACTAGTACATTCACATATATGTTCACCAGTGATGTATTATTCTGGTTAAATGGGGAACAAATGGCAAAAAGCAGACCTGCGACTACAGTTGCCGTAGGGCAAAGCACGGTGCCTTGCATGCATGTTCAATTTCATTACTATTTAAGGGTTTTGAGAGAGGTCTAAGCTGATTTGAAATGACTTGCAGTGTCTGAACAGTATTCCGTTGTATGTCTCAGTGTGGATTCACATGGAATAGCTATTTCATACCAGAATTCCCTTGTAGAGTATTTACAAAATTCTGCCAAATGTGAGACATTATTATGCATTGTGCTGTGGGTTTTATTTATGTCTGTAGATGTTAAAGTTGTGGTGTGTTCTTGAGACTCTAAAACTAAACTATGAAAGATTTTATTAAAATAAAATCTCTGAATATGGCTGGTAGGAAAGATAAAAATGTTATAGTGCATGCCAGAAATACTGGAAAGCACATAAAAATCATGGGTTTTAAAATACCTTTGCTTTGGAAAGCATATATTTTTATATTTAAACATATTTTTGAACTGCAATACAGCAAATAACACCATGAAAATTAAAAGAATATTTAGACCTAGTTGCAATACTTCGACAGGTTTTAACCAGCTCATCTGACTACAGTATTTGCCCTGTCTCAAGTGTCACTTACAAGTCCTTGAATCATAATTATACAATGATATTTATACATACAATATGAAAGCAAACAAAGCCTTTTTTCACTGAAGTGAATTCTCAGCAGGACAGAGCAGATAAACACAAACTAGAAAAAGACGGAATTTTTTCTTTGCTTAAAAAAAAGGAATTACAGTTCTCTGTGGCTTTGCCTGCTTTGTGCCCACAGCCAAAGTAAATTTGTCTCACTGGATATACGTGTGCATGTTTGAGGATGTTGCTGAAGATATAATTCAGCTTTCCTCCTCATTGAATCTGTAGCTCAATCTTACTCATGTACTCATCAGCACTTTCACTTAGAATGGAAAGTTAATGGAAAGTCAGTGTAGTCAAGTGGGAATGATGAGGAAAACAAAAAAATAAAACCAAATCACCAAAACTAGGTCAGAATAGAACTCAGCTCTTTATCTCATTTTGAAAGTCTATGTAGAAATGTATATAACAATATAGATGTTAAAAATTGGATGATAGAAATAACCAGTAAAATAATAATAATAAAAAAATAGAGAAAACAGTGATGAGAGATGAACACACCCCACATTATTCTGGCAGTTTTATCAAAAGAATATATAATAATATAGACTCATTAATATTTTCCCTTTAGTATCATTTAGTCATAATTTTTCTTCTGATTGCAGGGTCACCTGCATAAGCCTTCAGGAACACAAGGTGAAAGGAAAGAACAGAAATGAGCAAAGGCTGCATGAGCCATAACAGCTGATAGACAAAAATATGCCAGCAGTATCATTCCTAGCCTCAACAATCATGCCTAAGAAATTCCATCTGAGAGAACACATCAAACAAAGGTGTATTGAGCCTGGCCTTGGTGTCATAGGTTAGAAATATTTTAATTTTTTGTTAAAGAAGAATATCGAATATTGCCCTGTCAGGACCTCAGACTTGCTTTAGAGGAGGGCAGATGCTTATCAGGGACTTGTTCTCTGCAATTCGCCTGCGGTCTGGCCACTGAGAGAACTGACGTGACTTTTGGAAATACCCATATAAAAGCGGAGACTCGGGGCGGGAGGGAGGGGGAGAGTCCTCTTGGCCTTCCGCCTCGACAGAGGTAAAGAGCCTCTCCTGGCTCCCTCCTGGCGGGGAGCGGGCCCGGCCGGGTCCCGGGAGCCACCACCACGGAGCGGTGCCTGGCCGGCAGAGCTCCTTTTCTTCCCCCGGCTGCCGGCAAAGGAGAAGCCACGCTGGAACACCAGCCGACCCTGGGGCCTGCCCACGCTGCCGCATGGCCCAGGGAGATGTCTCCGGGCCTCCTTCCCCCTCTGGAAGCGGCGCCAAGCCCAGGCTGGCCGTTCCTACCCTTTTGAGGCCGAGGGGTGGAGAGAGAAAAGAAAAGCCAGCTGCACGAGGAATTTTTTCGCTGCCGTTTCTGAACCTTTCTCTCACCGCGTGGCTTGGAGATTTTTGCAGCGCCCGCCGGCAGAGACCATGTGACTGTCTGCAGGCCTGGCGAGAATGTTAACTCTTACCGACACGGATTGAGACGTTTTTTAACACTCTAACCCTCTTCCGAGAAAGAGAAAAGGCTGAATTAAAGAGATGTAAAGGAACAATATGAAGATATCAAAGTCAGTAAAGGAAGAGTGACTTCTCAGGCGGGAGAGATGACGAGTTACCTTTAGGCATAAAACCTCTGTTGTGGTAACAGACTGTATTGTGACTTGCTAGAAACTTGCTTTAAACTGCAGACAATATAATTGGGGATATGCTTTGTAGATTTTAAGCATAAGTATTTTTTGTGATTTACTGAGTGTTGAATTAGAAACTGTAATGTGATCTTATAAGATGTTTGAACAGAGAGAGATAAGAAGAAGCCCTTTGTGTCCGTGAAGAATTGAGAAGATATCTCTGTTCCTTAAGATGAGAAATCCTTTGCTTGTGGAAGTGTGCATTTTTAAATGGGGAAACCCCAGTGTGAGTCTATAGCCCATTATGTAGTCATGGGAAGGCTACATGATTTGGGAGGACTACAAAAATTGCAGAAGTTTTCGGGTGGGCTGTTTTTTTGTAAAGGCTAGGAGCCACAAAAAAGAAGTTACCTAACACATAAGGAAATTCACTCTTCTCTTTCAAAGACTGGATAGAAGGCTATTTTATAAGTGGTACTTACCTGAAGCTCTGCGTTTTGTCTCTTTATGTTGAATGTGAGAAAGTGAACTCTTTGTGGGGGGGGGGGAGGAGTGTTATGAAAGTTTCATTTTGATTCTAATATTTTTCCTTTCCCCTTTTGATTAGGTAGATTAATAAATCTGTCTTTTTATCCTTAAGTTAAGCCTGTTTTGCCTCCTGTTCTCATAATTGAAAGAAACACCGGGCAGGAGATTGATTTTAACTCCTTTTGTGCCTTTATTTGTGCCTTTATTGAGTGGGGGAGCTCGGGGCGGAGTCGCCTACGCCGCCGCCGCCGCCGCTGCCGCTGCTCCCTCTGGTCACCGCTGACACCGCTGAGGAGGAGGTCTAAGACGATCCTGCGGCTCACGCTGCAGAGTCGGGATTCCTGCCTCACGGGGCTTACCAGGAACTCAGTCTGCTTGGCTCGGTCTAGGGGTGTCCCTCCTTTCAGTCACCTTTTAGGTCACAGTGAGAACACTCCAACGAGTTGGAGACCATCCCGGGGTACCTGGATGTCCCGCTCTTACATAAGGCAATGTCTTTCATAGGTCTCAGTTTTGGGTGGGCTCGTTGTTCTAGGGACCTTTTGCTGCCAACTGGACTTCCGCTTGGAGCCGAACATTAAGGGGGTCCACTCGATTTCCAATTGGGCGGTGTCTCGTGGTTTGATGAGCAGGCGGGGAGAAGCAGAGGCCTAACCCGATGGAAGGGAAACTCGGGATTTGGGGAAGAGGGGAATATACAACTTGGAATACAGGGGACTGGGATGATGTGAGGGTACAGTGCTGGCACAAACAATCTGAAATAACAGGTGTGTGACAGTATAACTTCAAATATAACAACAAACAGCATAACAATGCAACATACAATATATATAATGCATAACAGTGATTAACAGAGTCTCTTGGTTCTATTCATTTCAATAATCATATTTCATAGAGAAAAGATATTTCGACCACTATACTAAATTTAGCAAACAAAATTCAGCAAACGTGAAACCACTACATAATTTGGTGTTTCTGTCCGGTTCTTTTTGAATTTTAACCCCTGACACTTGGTCTCAGGTATGTATAACAGTAACATAAAATCTGTTTCAATCTGAACTCAGTTGTAAACACGTTGCAAATGAAATCTGTATCCATTTGAAAGTACATGTTTGGGTGCACTGTCATGTGGCAGAAGACAGGATCAAAATGTAGAGTACCTGTTCTTCTCTACCTGCGTGGATGAAAAGCAACATGGTTTGAAATAGAAAATGTTCTTCTCTTAATAGTTATATTTATGAACATTCCTGGAGAAACTCTAAAAACCTGTTGTTGTCTAAGTTCTGTATGAGAGCAAAGCAAAGACTTTTTGCTTGATTTAACCTCTTAAATATTGTCCATGGAATAACTGCCCATTTTTTATTTATCTGCCATCAGGTACAGTTGTGTGAGGACTTACCCATGTAAGGAAAATACTGACAATTTTACAGCTGTGGAATAGTATATTTAAATTCAATTTTATTTATCAGGATATGTAAGACAAAAATGCAGGATAAATATATTGAAGTCCCACAGAAGCATGAGAAACACACTACAAATCTTATCTTTTTGTTTTCTGGCTGACTACGTTTGTTTGTCCACTTAGTACCTTCCTATGGTTTGATTGCCTGGTTTTCTTTCAAAATTCCTGAAGAGTGGAAAGATGAGGTGTTGAGGTGAGGTGGCATTTCATCAGTAAAAGATAATGTCCACTTGTGGTGTTTCACATTACCTTATCCAAGGTGTCTTCCTCAGGCAATGTCATAATTTAATTACTGATAGTTCATTTGAGTGTCTGAATAATGACTAACCCTCTTCAGAGCACTGATCCCAGAGAAAAATTTTAAATCCTCTCTACCTCTAAGAAGTACTTGTAGAAATCAGGAAATTGAGGTGTGCATATTCACAGGCAGCCTGGCAGGACTGTAATGATTTAGTTACCTGAATTACCCCAACACCACATGGAGAAATGCAGAGTGGAATAAAAATAGCTGCTGTAGTCTTTTCCCAGAGGTGAGTAGGTCCATCCTTGGATTCTTAATCATAGCACAAACAACTTCATACACACACACATATGAAAAGCTGTAAGTCCATTTTATTCTGGATTTCCTTTACAAAATGTTCCCCTGCAATGAAAAAGAGACACAGCATCTGATGATTCAGCTCTATCTGGTTTATATCTAATGAACAAAACCATTTCAAATTGCTGATACATAACTCTGTAGAAAGGAAGAAAACAGATAGGCATTAAAAAAAATGTTTTGATGGATTCCAAAATGAATCTAATTGATTGAAAAATTTTTTCAGGCTAGTTGCGTGGTTTGAGACAAAGAGATGAAGCCGTAGCAGAGTAGCATGCATAGCACAAGCATTTTCTGATATCCAATATCATAAACCAGATCTTAAATATCTTTATTTTCTATTTAAAGACATAGAGGGATAACTACTGAAAATGAAACATAACATGCAGTTTCATGATGTTCGGTATGGCATTCACACTGTGTTCATAATAGCACTTTGGTTACATAAAAACCTGCCTAAGTTTCTAGAGAAATCCTGTCACATACAACATTAAACATTATTTACATTTAATTAGGCAAAATCAAATCCTACAAGTTAGTTCATTAGATTTCTCTGAGGCCAGTTGTTTATGTAAGCACCAAATCATTAATATGCAGCTACTTTCATAATTATAAGGCTGTCAGATAAGAAACCTGCTGCCTTGGACAGATAAAGAAACTTGGAGACATTCACAGATATAAAACCTGATTCACCTCTATCATGCTTGGAAAAAACTTAGCCAGAAATGCAGAATCACTTTCCAATGCAAACCAGCCACACAGAAGTGAAACAATAAATGTCACATTAATATGACTTAGACAGGAAAACAGAGTGGAAAATAATGTCTGCAAACTCTTAACTACATTTTCAGAAAGAAGGACAAGACAAAGAAGTTGAGCTAAAGTGTTTTGTATAATTCTAAATTTATGAAGATGGTAAAATCGTACTTTCATCTTTGACTGGAAAGAATTTTGGTTTAAAATAGATCTTTATTTAGGTAGTAGCATGTCTGAAGGATACAGTGAAATTAAAGGTGGGGCCAGCATGTTCCTACAGAGTACAGTCCAAGATACTTGGCAGTAATATAACAGGACAAAGATATCACATTCTCTCATATTCCTTTCCCTGTGTTTCATTATACCTTAACACTTCCCACACCACCACATAGGCATAATATGGTCTACAGTGGACTTCAAGGATTATTCTAACTTAGCAGAAGGACCTTTTCTCAAGAGGATCTCTTTTTTTTTTTTTTTTCATAGATGACAAAACAAGGACACAGTATAGATTAAACATTAAATTTAACTGGTCTCCTAGGGCAGGTTTCCCACTGGACTTTCTTTTATGAGACCCTTCACATGTATCTTCAACTTCTAAGTATATACAGGATGAAAACACCCATTTCTTGAGGGTGAAGCACTAGCTTGCCACAAATAAAAGAAATTCTCTCTCATTTGAAAAACCTTCCAGCTAAGGACAGATGCTGACCTGGACACCAAAATATCTATCTTCTTATCTGAGGAAAACTGCCACTTAGTAACTCTTCCGGTTGAAAAAAGTCTAAATATTTATGTAGAGCCACACTGCTGATTCCCAGAGACATCCACATAGAGCTGCTCTGTGGGACACAGAATCTACGGAAGGTCTTGAAGTGGTCTTTGGGATAGGCCTAAGGATTTTGCCCTAGAATGGCTAGTATATCTGAAGTGTACCACAGACCTCACTTCAAGGACTTCAATATTATCTGAACAGACAATATTCCATTCCTGACAAATTGATGTTGTCTGTCCTAATATTTATTGAATTTATCCTGCCTTTTCCGCTGCAAACCCAGAGAGGGAGAGGGCCAGAGCATGGTGCTCTCCTGTCCTCAGTAACGCAGCCAGAGATTCACTACATTCTACATAATGCTGAAAAGTCTGACAGAGCTGTTATCCAAGATTTCCTGTGGTAATTTACAGTGACTGTCCCATTTTTTGTTGACATATCCTGCCTTTCATAGCTGCAGGCCCAGGCAGGGACAGGACCATAGAATGAAAAGTTCTTGTACTCAGCCATACGGCTGGAGATTAGATCCCTTCTGCAAGGATGCTGGCTGAAAGTTACAGAGTTAAAACTGAGACCAGCTCCTGGCTCCAGACGCAGTGATGTGCCCTGTCCCGGGGGGCCAAAGGCCGGCTGTGACCCATTACACTCTGGGACAGGTATTTGCTGGCTAACAGCCTTGACCTGAGTCTGGCAGAACCTTGGGCAGGGTTTTGCCCAAGGTGATCCAGGGGTTATTGAGCAATAGTTTGTTGTTCTGCTGTTTAGAGCTGTAAGTACACAGAAAGACAGGTCAAGAACAATGTTCTGGTCTTGTTTCATCCCTCTGGTGTCACTCAGACAGATTTCTGCTGCTTTCTTCACTAAGGTGAAGAGGGAAGGAAGAATACACATTTCCAGGATGCGTTGCCCCATGGCCTTTATAACTACATTAAAGGAGGTTTTATTAAGGCAGGGATCTACCTCTTCTACCCTGGCTCAATTGAAAGAATGAGAGGAAATGGCCTTGAGTAGTGCCAGGGGAGGTTCAGATTAGATATTTTTTAAAAAAAAGCATCACTGAAAATGTGGCAAGTGTGGTTAGGCATTGGGATAAATGGCCCAGGGAGGTAGTAAAGTCACTGTCTCTAGAGGTGTTCAAGAAGTGTCTGTGTGTGGCCTAGGGATATGGTTTATGGGTGATTGTAGTGGTGCTAGGTTGATGAATGAAGCAGATGATCTTGAAGGTCCCTTCCAAACCTGATGATTCTGTGTTTCTATGGTCCCACAGG